>JAVYIG010003817.1:0-97500 GCA_035222895.1 Strongylocentrotus droebachiensis
CTCTGCCTTCTTGGTGGCTCTTTTGTTGAAGTTCTTCTGCGTTCACCGAGTATCTTCCCAGCCTTTTAGATTTATAGGCAAATGTCAGTGAGAAAAGCAGAATCCATTGTCTATGTAGAGACTAGACAACCCTTGGTCTGTTCAGCTTACGAGCCGCTACCTTGTGTTCTAATTCATGTTTGTGTTGATCGATAACAGGAGTGACATAAAGGTTTGTCGGACCATCATGCTGTCATGTTCATCAGGTTCTATAAAAGGGGTCCTTCGTAACTGCGTGTGCATTTAGGCGTGCTTTGTGAAGCGTTTTCACCGATTATTGATTAGCGTTTCATGCTCTGATTATGAACCGTAATTGACAGGCACTCGTCAAACCTGAAACTCAAAGTCTAAGCAGTTAAACACCAGCAACCCCTACCACCCCTTTAAAAAGAAGAAAATTAATGCAAACACCATTCAGGATAAGTGACAGCTATTCCCCTACCCCTAAACAAATATTGTAATTAAATTCATGTTGATTTTTAATAAGTAACAGTAAGGAATGTTGTATTAAAGGGGCATGTTCCCCGTATTCCAGAGGGCGGTCAAAATACGTACCCGCTGGCGGACGGTGCTAGCTGCCTATTGACATCAACAGAATACGGCTCTTACGTAAATGGCATGTTCCGAATGCCCGGACAATGCCGATTATAGCATACATGTGCCGAAGTAATACCAATCGCAGTTCGGCTCTAAGATTTGGCTGCTGTTTCCGCCCACTTTCGTGACGTCGCGATCAGCAGCAATCAGCTGGCTTGGCGAAGGCAGGCCAGGCCGCGCGTACTTTGATTGACAGCTGTATGCAAATTAGAAGTCGACCTTCGGAACCAAGATGGCGATGACTAGAGCAGCGATAACTACACTGGCGGGAACATGCCCCTTTAATTGTTGTAAGTGTGGTGTAATTTCAATTTTTTTAATTAAATGATCAAAAGATGATGCTTGTCATAACTCAGGTGTAGATTACATTTGTTTAAATGATGAAATAGCTGATGAAATCACAATGAATATATTTGAGACTCTGTGTCCTGTATGGTTGCATAAATTATCTTTTTGTAATGCCATGGCAATACTTTTAAAGGCTGAATGCAGTTACTATAAAACGTATCATTTTTGCAAACATTGGTTTTGACAGAATATAGTATTAAGATAGAATGCCTGAATCAATATTTTCATGCATTTGACTAATATTTTTCTCTAAAACTTAATATTGATCAGTAAATTTGCAAATGGAGCTCTGTAGACATCACTTTACTTAGACCAAAATGAGAGAGCCCAAATAAGAACAGTGTCTTTAAATAGGAGAAAATAATCATTTTTTTCCCTTCTTTTTGTCCTACTTTTTCCTTCTTTTTTCTTCTTTTTTCTTCTTTTTCTTTCTTTTTAATTCAATCTTTGAAGCTAATTTAAATAATTTGATTCGGTCTTGGACTCCCTATAGACAAACTTCATTATTTCTAGGACCTGAATTTGTATCTTACTTCTGGCACCATATCACTAAAGCAGTGGCGGATCCAGGGGGGGGGGCCGAAACGGCCGCGGCCCCCCCCTATTGAGTCAAAGCTTCCTCGCTTCGCGCTGGAGGGGGGGGGGGGGGGGGACTCAATTCAGACAAGGATAAAGAGTCGAGGACGGTACAAAGAATCGTCTTCTTTCTCTAATAATTTAATGAAACGCTAAGCTCTCGCGCAACGCGCAGGAGGGGAAAACTAAATTCAGACAAGGATTAAGAGTCGAAAGTGGAACAACGAATCATCTTCTTTCTCTAATAATTTCATTAAACTATGAAAGGCCAAAGCTTCCGTGCTTCGCGCGGGAGGGAGGGGGGCTGAATTTAGTCAAGTAATAAGAGTCGTGAATGGTACAACAAATCTTCTTCTTTCTCTAATATTAAATGAAACGTCAAAGCTTACGCGCTACTTGCGGGCTGGGGAAAACTGAATTCAGACAAGGATTAAGAGTCGAGAATAGTACAACGATTCGTCTTCTTCCTCTAATAATTTAATGAACCGTCAAAGCTTACGCGCTACTTGCGTGCGGGGGAAAACTGAATTCAGACAAGGATTAAGAGTCGAGAATAGTACAAAGAATCGTCTCCTTTCCCTTATAATTTAATGAAACGTCAAAGCTTAGGGAGGGGGGAGGGGAAAACTCAATTCAGAGAAGGATTAAGAGTCGAAAATGAAACAACGAATCATCTTTCTCTAATAATTTCATTAAACTAGTGAAAGGCCAAAGTTTCCGTGCTTCCCGCTTGAGCGGGGGGGGGGGGGGGGGGGGCTGAATTCAGTCAAGTAATAAGAGTCGAGAATTGTACAAGAAATCTTCTTCTTTATCTAAAAATTAATGAAACGTCAAAGCTTCCGCGCTCTGCGCGGGAGGGGGAAAACTGAATTCAAACAAGGATTAAGAGACGAGAATGATACAACGATTCGTCTTCTTCCTCTAATAATTTAATGAACCGTCAAAGCTTACGCGCTACGCGCGGGCGGGGGAAAACTGAATTCAGACTAGGATTAAGAGTCGAGAATAGTACAAAGAATCGTCTCCTTTCCCTTATAGTTTAATGAAACGTCAAAGCTTCCGCGCTTCGCGCGGGAGGGGGGGGGGGGGACTCAATTCAGAGAAGGATTAAGAGTCGAAAATGGAACAACAAATCATCTTTCTCTAATAATTTCATTAAACTATGAAGGCCAAAGTTTCCGTGCTTCGCGCGGGAGGGGGTAGGGGGGGGGGGGCTGAATTCAGTCAAGTAATAAGAGTCGAGAATGGTGCAACAAATCTTCTTCTTTCTCTAATAATTAATGAAAGGCCAAAGCGTCCGCGATTCGCGCGGGCGGGAGGAAACTGAATTCAGACAAGGATTAAGAGTCGAGAATGGTGCAACAAATCTTCTTCTTTCTCTAATAATTAATGAAAGGCCAAAGCGTCCGCGATTCGCGCGGGCGGGAGGAAACTGAATTCAGACAAGGATTAAGAGTCGTGAATGGTGCAACAAATCTTCTTCTTTCTCTAATAATTAAAGAAAGGTCAAAGCTTCCGCGCTTCGCGCTTAATGGGGGGGGGGGGGGGTGGGGACAGCGAGCTGCCCGAATATGAGTTTTTGATATCTTTTCTCGTTTATTTTGGTGATAAATAACACTTTCACAAAATACATATTATGCTCAAATTGTTGCTCGCTCGCTTCGCTCACTATTTCGAATTGTGAAACCAGAAAATTACTTTTCGGGCAAGAGGCTATAGCCCCCCCCCCCCCCCCCCGATGAAAATGTCAAATATTGTACCGGTATGGTGCTTCTAATATGACCTTGTCAGTATTGGTATGTTGAGTTGAAAAAACGGTCTGCGCAATTTTCAAATTTCCGGCCCCCCCTATTGGAAAATCCTGGATCCGCCCCTGACTAAAGTACTTAATACATTGAATACCAGGGTATACAGTTGTTGAAATGCAGGCTGAACATGAACAGAATATTTGCTGGCCACTAGAGGGCAGCTAACCACAATGGTGCATAGCGTGTTGAGATATATAATTGTGACATGCGCATCTAGGCATACACAGAATGGGGTCATAGGTCAAATCATGAAGTTTCCTCCCATGTACAATCTCTATGGGAGGGAACTATTTTTGGAGCTTCATGAAATGCCTGACCAATCAGAAGTAACTTCTGGTGATGCAACCCTCTCTCTCAAATAGCTATGCAACAGGGTGCTTTTTCATCTGCTGAAAGTCAGACAAGTTAATGTCATCCTGGCTCTCAAAAGACAATGTCATCTGTTTGGAGCTAGAAGGGCATGGACTCCGAACCCATTGAAGAAAACTAAGTATTTATGTTTGAAATAGAATATTGAGCCACTTGTATCTGATCTACCGTATGTGAATTGAATTTTAGAGGGATTTCATCATTTTGCTTTCAACTACATAAAGTTCATCTGCTTTAATCCAAGGACTTATATTCAATTTATATGGTTATATAATGGTAAATCATACATGGTTCATACATTCATATTTGGTATCTTGGGATTATAGAATTGAAAAGAGATTATACAAAGTTTTGAATAAAATTGGAAATTGAATAAGTTTATAGGGGTGTGTCAACAAAGAAACCTGAAGGAAGAAAGAAATTTAATAAATAAAGAATGAATTGAATATTTAAAATCGTTAAACTATAAAATAAATGATATACATGTAACAAAAATGGTATCCTTCAATAATAGGGGGTAAGAGGAAGATGATATGATGAAACTAATATAGCAACGTCGATCTGGCGCTGCTCAGTGGCTGCCAGGCTCACGATCAATTGGGCAAAAAGAATTTCCATTTTCGGTTTAATACAATTTGGAGTGGACTTTAAAAGATTATTATTATTATTATTATGGTTGGCAATGGCATGTGAGACATCTCAGGCTTATGGAATATGTATGTTTTACCAAATCAAACCAAATTGATTAGCTCTAAGAGATTTTGTTTGTATTAAGAAGTTTTGTTATTTTAAATAAAATATGTTTTATGAAAGATTTGTGATACAATAAACTTTGTTGTTGGAAAACAAACCCCACAAAACAAACATATAAACAAAAAAAACTTTAAATATAAATCTTTTGACCCTAAAGGTACATGCCTAAATAATCTTGTAAACCTGGAAACATGAAAATATAAGTGCCTCATTATTTTGTTTTACTTTACATTTGAAATATCCTATGTACTCTTATAGGTATGAGTCAGAGCTTCCAAAGGATGCTTTATTAAAAGTACTCGGCACCTATTGTGCATTTCATGTTCTTTTCAAATTAGACATGAACATATGTACACAAAGCGCCAACCTTGAAATTCATAACTAAACATCATAATTCGCAGTCAAAAAATGAAAAATAATCTCTATTATCAAACACTTGACTTCAGAGAAGAGCGGGCCCCAAATATTAAAGTACTCCAGGGCTAAATTAAAAATGTTTGGTCGCTTGAAGTCTCCCCAGACAAAAAAAAATAACTCAAGGGCTAAATGTGGAATGTTTGGTTGCTAGAAGTCGAGGGCGCACTAATCACTTCCCGACAAAGGGCATTGGTAATGATTTCTGAATCGTGTAGAGCTCTTGACATTGAATTAAAAGACCAAGACCTTGCTTCGGGAAGTCGCATCGGAAGCACCCGCTCCCCTCAACACAGATGTGTAATTACCGAGCAAGAAGTACAGAATACCACCCCCATTCGGGAGGCGGTGGGTTCATGTTTTTCTTCCTACCGGTGTTCAATGACCCGTCTGCCAGTACCACATGTTATACCGGGCTGAGGGATGTTGCGCCTCAGGGTGTTAGTGGTATTGAGTTGCCCAATTACAAGGCTGGTTTCAATAGGGTCCTTGATGCCCTCCCCTTACTGATCCATCTACTAGGGTGACTCAGCCTTAAGAGCCCCCTTCCCCCTCCCAACCATTAGGCTAGCTAGCCTTAGCTCCAGTCAACTCTATCAATATGAAATTTAGCATTTGTTACTTCCCTCCATAAATTATGTTCATTATCTGTAACTTCCTGATTAATTAAGTATTGCTTTTACTTCAAAGACATTTATTTAGAAGTAGAACAAGATAACAAATAGGAAGAGAAAAGGCAAATTGGGTTGGTTGTGGACCATTAGTTATGAATGGAATGATACAGATCCATTATAATTTGTAAAAAAAGTTGTAACGAATCCGGGATCGTCGAAACTATCTTTTAATTTCATATTTTCTTAAATCAACATTAATCAACTGATAAGTCTGTTTTGCATGGTATTGTCAATGCTTACATTGCACAAAAAGAACTTGTCATTTAGAAAAATGCTTTTTAACTTTGTCCTTCACTCTACCGTTTCCAAAACTCATCTGTTAACAAGTAGTAAAAAGAATATCAATGCTTTCTCATCTTCTTACCTACGCCAAAGAAAATAAAATATAGTCTTGATAGGTTCAATGGCCAGGTACATTGAATTAGTCAGCAGGTGCTGTAGCCATACAGTGAAGAATGCATGTTCTCATCACATTATTTATTAAAACATGTTGAATCATTTGCTCTTTTTTAAACAGTGTATTTCTAAAAGAGAACCATTTATTGATTCTGCATTAGAAGATTAGACTTGTCTCTTCTTTTGTCTTGTGCAGAAGGGAGAGGTAGGAAGTTCAACGAGACAAAAACGGCGCTGCTCTTGGCAAAAAAAAAGGGAAAAAAAACACCTGAGGGAGTTTTGCTAGCTGTAATGTACATGACCACATTTTTTTGGAAAAAATAAATCGATGGATAGATTAAAATAGGTTCAAAACATGTGGAACAAAGGATCCAAATAATTAGCTGACAGCAAATTACACAATTACTAGGTTGCCTCGTGTACGGTTGTCATTATTTTGCAAATGCTGTATTTTTAGGTTTTTCCAATTCCACTACTTATCCTAATCAGATTTATACAGTGGGACAATGACCGTCATCTAAACTAATTATAGCTGATTTAATTTCATGTGGCATGTGAACAAAATCAGATACCTAACTTGAAATACGTTTATTTAATCTTCGGCACCTGTTTGGGGGTATTTGGGTAATATTGAATTTTGCTGCGCATCGATGTGATTTATTATGAGCGACAAGAGACATGCGTATCAGCTGATGGATGATGCTAATTTGATTTGTTTCATTAAAAAATAAGCAGGCAGAGATTCGGAGAAGAACAGTACTTTGTAACCAACTGCTAGTGAAAGGGTATCATGTGACAAAGTTGATAGTGTGGCAGCCATTTCTAGCTTAACTTGATTGCTGGATGTATTTGCTATTATTTTTGAGGTGTAAAGTTTCTCCTTGTATACTGGTAGTTAGTTTCTAATGATTTCAATGTCTTTTTTTGCTTCCTTCCTTTAACAAACTAAATATTTTTACCAGTGCGTAGTATTCTGCTTAAATCTGGAAAAAAAATCATATTACTGAAAAATATCAATTGATTAAAATACTCTTTTGACCTTTGTTTGACTTATATATTTTTCCTTTATACATGTAGCACATCATTTGTCAATATTCTGACCTTTCATTTTTTTTCAACAAATACCTCTTACCAAGTTTAACAACAACAAAAATTGAAACCTTAATTCCTTCCTCAAAAACTTTGTAACTTAACCCTAATTCTCCCAATAATCCTAATGAGAAAATGATTTAGTATTGTAGGATATTCTTCATTTTGTTCATTATTGTACATGATTTGAAATGTACAGCTAGACAAATATTTTACCGCTCAAATTGCAGGTTTCATATACCAATAAAGGCAAAAGAAATGTATAATTCAGAATTATTGATAAGCATGAATTATTGACTCCATAATCCCCATTTTCATATCCGATACAGATAAGTCGTTGTGAAACTCATAAGGTCCCTTAATTTGACATTACTTTAGACAGTGCAAACCAGATCTAGCTATGCCTAGAAGGGCTTAGGTACAAGCCAGTAATTATGAAAATGAGCCAAACCTGATGGAATGGCCTAGCTTATTACACATTGATTATGAAAGAAATTTGATTGTGAAGTAGACAAACCCGGGATACGAGTATGGAGGACGAAAAGCCTGCATGCCAGGTTGTGATTAGAGACAGAAAGTAACGATGGAAATAAGATGAGCAGGTGTTTAGAAGCAACAAATAAAGGATTTTTCTTAAATGCTTTGAGATTATTGTGACTATCTGTAATCTTCTTTTTCTCTGAATCATTTATTTTTCTCCATGACTACGTATGGTTTCCATCTAATGATGCACGATTTGTGGATTTAGTACTGACATACTTGGTCATTTGTGCTAGTTTGCTTTTGTTTCATATTCTGTTCGTTGAAAGACAGAAGGGTATTTACTCACTTGAGATTTTACAAGAATTTAGTGCCCTTCTGGCTTTCAGAAGCATTTTTCCAGGTATTTCCAGAATCAGAAAAGGAGATAAATTCACACAGAAATGATGGATAGAACAAAAATCATAATAAGAGAGAGTGAGAGGGGAGAGAAGAGAAAGAGTAGAAGGAAAGAAAGAAGGAGAGGGAGATGGAAAGAGAGAGAGAGAGAGAGAGAGAGAGAGAGAGAGAGAGAGTAGAAGGAAAGAAAGAGAGAGAGAGTAGAAGGAAAGAAAGAAGGAGAAAAAGAAAGAGAGAGAGAGAGAGAAATTGAAATAGAAATAGGGGTAGTCATGCTATCAAGCTTTGCTTACATTGTCAACCCTCCTGTTTGATGTTTACGATTAGTTACTATATTCAACATTATATTCTTTTGAATAGTGGAAATTTTGCAATGTTTTGTTTGTTTTATATTTGTAAAAATGCAAAATAAAAATAAAATCAAACAGAAATAAATAAATCAAATCAAATCAAATCAAATCAAATCAAAGAAGAAAAATAAAAATAAACAGTTTTCAGCAGATGAACAGAAAGTGGTTCATAAAGCCATATCAACAGAATATAAAAGGACAGTACAGGCAACTCTCGAATCTCTGATGAATACTGTCGTAAGACATGCAGAAATAATCTCCTGATTCGATAGGAAAATGCAACAGCCCATTTCGGTCAGTGCCCCCTCTCGTGGTGACCGTTATATGCACCTGTACATACGTGAGACAACCCTTTGGGATAGGAGAACATTGAATCTATCTCAACTTGCGGTAGTCTTATAACTGCATTATAGAATGAGAAAATGATTCCAATGGGATTGCAA
This sequence comes from Strongylocentrotus droebachiensis, assembly GCA_035222895.1. NCBI lineage: Eukaryota > Metazoa > Echinodermata > Echinoidea > Camarodonta > Strongylocentrotidae > Strongylocentrotus > Strongylocentrotus droebachiensis. Next base: position 8,736 of record JAVYIG010003817.1, read on the forward strand.
ATTTTAAATACTGTTTACAAAATAATAGAATCTCACTAAACTTGAGATAATCTTGTAACTTCATTACCAAATGAGCAGATAAAACCCATGGGATTGTACTATAAAAGGAAACCTAAATTTCCCCATCAATTGATGGAAAAATGATTGTATCCGGATAAAGTTTCATTATTCATGTCAAACTTGAATTCATTCTCTTTCATATGATACCAAATATGTTAGGATATTTTCTTGCATGAATTAATTAGAAAGGATTTCAGTGAGTGATGGCGAAAGTATTTTGCGTACAGAAGTGATGTACCGTGTGTCTCAAAAAAAACGTAACACTTTTGAAATGGTTGCCAAATTGAGCATATATAATTTTATGAAAAAATGTTGATATGTATGGAAAGCTAAAGGACCAACCTTTCATATGATATGAAAAAATTGAAAAAAAAATCATGCTTCGATGAACAGTGTTCACTTAAGTTAGAGGTATGAAAATGGGCCTGCGCAGGATTTTTCCTTCCAATTTTGGACAGGTAAGTTACTTTTAGCATACAAAATAAGTTTGATATGAGATATTCATGATCGATGGATTAAGAGTTAAAAGGATGTTTTGAATACCAGTCCTTTCTCTCTGTCATTTATCAATCCCCAAACACCACCCCTGCCACACACACACACACACACACACACCAACTTCCACTCCCATCTTATTGTATCATTGATCTGGTAGATGTGAACAGGATGAAGGAAGAATGGGAAAATGTTAAATTGAAATACCGTATTCAAAATCATAATTGACATTATGCAACCCACTCTCCTCCCCCCCACAACCTTTTCCCATCCCATCACCTACCCCTTGCCTTTTCTTTATCAGTTTTCTTCCGTAAGTTTGGTGGATCATCAATCACATTTTATTCAGGTTTTATGAATGACCCAAACATGTAATAGCTAAGTACATCATTCATTATGCATTGAAAATACCAGAATTCGAGGTATTCAAAATATCCTTTTGATTCAAAATATCCTTTTGATCCATCGATCATGAATATCTCATATCGACCTTATTTTGTAAGTTACAAGTAATTTACCTGTCCAAAATTGGAAGGAAAAATCCTGCGCAGGCCCATTTTCATACCTCTAACTTAAGTGAACACTGTCCATCGAAGCATGATTTTTTTTTAATTTTTTCATATCATATGAAAGGTTGGTCCTTTAGCTTTCCATACATATAGACATTTTTTCATAAAATTATATATGCTCAATTTGGCAACCATTTCAAAAGTGTTACGTTTTTTTTGAGACACACGGTATAATGTCATTATGTTTTACAATGCAAAGAAACAAAACAAAGATAAAGACACTGAGCAATGATAAGTGATATTTTGTTGTTTTTCTTAAATCATTTTTCATCATTTGACACAATCTTGAATGAGATATGAGTTGGGTAGAGATTTGCGTAGAAATAATTAAAGAGACATAAGAGAAGAACAGGGAAAGAGCAGAGTGAAAATGGGAGAGACGGTGAGAGAAGACACTGAGATAAACCCAAGGTTTGCAAGCATAATGAGAGAACGAGACAGAGAGATGAGGAAACTTAGGGGGAAAAAAGAAAAACAATTATCAAGAAAAACTCTGTTTATCAGTCATATCTCTTATTATCCCGTCATCTATAGCCTACAAACTGGACATATATGATCTTATAATCAGAAGCAGATGTTTGTAAGAATTATAATTTTCCCAAAACGGGGGAAACAAGAGCGATCTTATCTAATGGAGATAAATTGACTCTAAGGGAAGAAGAGGCATTTATCATGATCAGATTTAGGTTATGAATGATAGTGACACCGTTGGTTGAGTGCTAAAAGGGTACTAGAACTACTCCTAATGTATTCTCCGTTTGGAGCCAGAAGGGCATTAACTCTGTGTTAAAGTAAGATGGACTAATACCCTTTTAGTTCCAAAACAGATGTCTGATATGCCAGAGTAATGACTTTACGTTCACTTAATGGTGTCGGCTTTAATAGCACTGTTACTTCTTTCTCCCAACTCTTAGATCCCTTTGATTCTCACCTGACACAGCCATCTATCTTCAGGTCATCTTTATTTTTTATCAATAGAAGAACTTCATGAAGATTGTTGAATGAGAAATTGAGATATAAATCAGCCATTTTAGATAAATCAAGATGATTCTCTGGGTAATACTAGAATTAATCACATTATTTTCAATTGAAAGATTAAGAGCTTGATTCCTTTTATGATTGTTTGTTTGTAACTAATACATGAGGCATTTAATTTTTTGTCTCTTTCAACCCGGGTGCAGTAAGTAGGTAGCTTGTGGGAAGGCATTCTTTGAAATGCTCAAGTGCCTTTCATGGTAGCTTAGTAAATACACTTCCAATGCAATGTGTTTATAGATGGCCACCTAATAGTTTCTTTTCATACTTAATGGGTCAATTCGCTTCTACTTCCATCAAAGAATGACTTAAAGGTTTAATCCAACCTTATTTTGCAAATTGCTCTGAAAAAAAACAGTATCAAATTATGTTTTGATAGTTTTAGTTAAATTTATATTTCAGTAACAGAATGTTGCTGTACTATACATTTACCATTGATGTCTTTTGGATAAAAAGATAAATTCACTGCCAATACTTGGGCAATACTTCAACAGAGAACATTACTGGGGAGTGGGGGCTTTCGCCAATGGCAACCTAAGTCTCAGAATCAGGTTATTCACTAATTAGCACCATAACATAATTCACACTGAAGTTCTTGCAATCAGTTTGGATTGTGCATTGCTGTAAATCCATGTGGATGGAATCTTTTGAGATGAGAAGAGTTAAGCAAGTTGTCTTTCATCCTTATCTTCTTCTGGTGATGGAGATAAGTTTCTAACCCCCAAAGCGCCCCTCATCCAAGTCTAATTTGGATAACCCTACACCCCTGCTACCGCTCCCATCTAAATTACTTGCAAATGGGATGTCGGTAAACACTTGTTGCGCAAATCAATACCTTTTCATAATCACATTAATGCACGATTGAGACGTAATCGGTCACGGATGATGCAGCGTGGAAGTGACAGGCAAGACCGTACCGGGCACGAAACAGATCGTGATCAGGAATCCCAGATGCTGATTCCACTTGAAGAGTTAACACAGCAAAACGCTTTGTTGATTTAGATTGGACAGCAAAGCAGGAATTGGGCTAGGAATTAATCGAGGATTAGGTTGCCTTCTCTATTACAAGGATAACGTTTTTCTTGTCGATTCTTCGCAGTTTGCTCTGACAGGATGCAAGGTCATTTCAATAAATGCATAACAAATTTTGTGTTCAGGTTACAATTGAATTTTCCTTTGTTATATATTTCCACAGATTAGATGTATTTTCTTTGAGTTTAGTTGAATTTCTGTCCATTTTTCTTGTTCTTTTTGGAAAAAGTAAAATGTTGTGGAATCGACTTGCACATTTTTTGTTCTTATTCCCTTGTTTCCGAATTGTACGGGGTACTCTTAAGCGCTGTATCTCTCCCCCATCCCATCCTCTTTTATAATTTTAATCCTGTTTTTATTGATAATTTGTAATAAATACCCTTTCTCTTTTTCTCAATGTCTTTCTCTTTCCTTCTTTATTTCACTCCATCTCTCTCTTTTATCTAATTCATCTCTCAGCTTTATCTTCTTTCTAAATTACCAATCTTCTTTAACTCTTCTCTCCTGCCTTCCTTTTATCCTATTTTCTTGTTTTTCCTTCCATGTCCTTTTCCCAGCCTCTTTCTCCATTTGTTTCTTTCTCTCTCTCTCTCTCTCTCCCTCTCTCCCTCTCTCCTTCTCTTTCCGCTTTCCCCTCTTCCTCTCCAAACCTGTCTGATTCACCCTTCTCTATCAAACAGCCTTAACTTTATCTTCTTTCCTTGCTAGTTCTTTCTCTTCTTCTCTTTTCATGTATCTCTTGTCTTGTCTTCCATCTCTGTCATCTTCATGTTTTTCTCTGATCTCTCATTCTTTCTTAATTTGTTTCATTTTCTCTATCTTTTTCTCCCCAGCTGTCTTTTGCATCTCTTTCTTTGAAGGAGCCCACATCTCCTTTCAAAACCACTCTCTTCTTTTACTCCTCTTTCTTTCTTGTCTTTCTTTCTTACATTTTGTTTTCTCGTTCTCCTGTTCTCTCTCTCTCTCTTGGTCCTCTCCCCAGCTGTCTGTTTCATGCCCCTCAATCAAGCAGCCCTCATCTCCTTTCACTACCACTCTCTTCTTCTCTTCTCTCTTGTCTTTCTTTCTTACATTTCATTTTTTTGTTCAGCCGTTCTCTCTCTCTTATCTCCGCTCTCTCCCTCTCTCTCTCTCTTTTGTCCTCTCCAAACCTATTTGTTACATCCCTCTTAATCAAGCTTCCCTCATTTCCTTCTTTAACTCTTCTCAATTGTCTTTCTTTCTTTCATTTAATTTCTCGTTCTCCCCTTCTCTCTCTCTCTCTCTCTCTCTCTCTCTCTTGGTCCTCTCTCCAGCTGTCTGTTTCATCCCTCTCAATCAAGGATCCCATAACTTTATCTCCTCTCTAAACCACTCTCTTCTTCCCTTACTCATCTCCTGCACCTCACCTGACTCCCAGCAAACCGCTGTCTTCCCCGCATCTTTATTAAACCGATCGTGCCTTCACATGGACAATCCCATCCGTCTCGTCATTGGACTTGCAAAAACTGTTTGTCTCTTCTCTCCTTTTCCAAAGAAAATCACCAAATTAGAGATGCATTTTGCCTGACCACAGCCCCAGTGCTGCCTGATCAGGTTACCTGAGCTCAGTGCTTTCGATGAAAGGAAGATTAAGATTAAGAAGTCAGAAGAAGGAATGGAGATGATAGTGGTCAATCTGAAATTAAGCTAGCTGCAGAGCAGGCAATCGTATTTATTAGAACGGTATTCCATGATATAGGAAGAAAGCGCAACTGAAAGAAATATATGGGGGAAAGGGAATGGAAATTTTATTTGTAGATGTTCTTAAGGGATTTGAAATATGTAAAATTTGGTTATTATTCATTAAAAAATAAAGGACAACAGGGAACAAAATTTAGGAGAGACAGGTTGATAAGAGAGCAAAGAACACAGTGTTAATGTGAATGAAGTCAGATACAAGCAAGAGAGAAAGAGAGAGAGAGAGAGAGAGAGAGAGAGAGAGAAAGAGAGAGTGGGAGAGAGAGAGAGAGAGAGAGAGGGGGGGGGGGGGGAGATGTGAATGTATGAAAAGAGAGGAAGAAAGAATCATTCTGAAAAAGATTTTGGAAGGGAGAGGGCAAAAGAAAGAGAAAGTAAGGGGGAAAGAACAAAAGAAAGCAAGTACTTACTAAACTATGAATGAAATGTATGATTCCTTTTAAAAACTGTTGAACTACTATCTAGGATAGATATGAAACCATTGAACTTTACAATAAAATAAAAAACTATTTTGATGAGAACTTACAAAGGCTTAACATCAGAAAAAATTAAAAATGAGACCTCCATGTCAAGAGATTAAAATATCTTGAATATTTAAATGAATAATAGGTTATAATTAGATAATAACTTCAATTACAAACCTCTTCCAAATTATGAGTTTAAGATGGTGAACATATTTCAGCTTGTGGTTGTTCTTCAGTATGTCTGTGAAAATGATACTGGAAACCTTGTTTTGACTATTCTGATGTATGAGTGCACGAACCTAGACTTTATTTAGAAGGAAATCAGTTCATGTCATTATGTCAATATATTCTTAGTTTAATTTTACATCTCTACAAAATGGTAGTTGCCGTATTCCTTTAAGCACTCCTGTTTCGTTACACTTTCTCTGAATTCTCATTAGTGAATGAGTATAATTGGGATGATAGCATTGGCAGCAGTAAACAAGTCTTGTGTTTATGACTTCTAGCTTGGCGACAGTCTTCTTTGGTGTTATATATCTTTGTGTGTGTATAGATGGCCATGTTGAATTGTGTGGCTTTGGGTTACAGGTGGTTTCTGACTAGAAGCAGCGGATGTGACTAAGCAAGGATTTCCTCTGAAACCTGTGATCTTCGATACACCGTATCTCTGCCTGTGCCAGGATGCTTCCAGCAGCCGGCCGTCACTGAAAACAATCCTTTCAGAATGAAATTCCACAAATGCATAGAAAGGGAAATGTAGAATAAGGTTAGAGCATTGGAACCTTATTTTCTCTTCATGGATACCTTAAAAATGAATGAAGTAGGAGGGAGAGTCTGCATTTTGGATTAGACAATTCAAGGGCAGAGATAGCCTCTTGATGGATAGGGTAAAGTGTGTGAAATTGTTTAGTATTGAAACCCTTCGTTTATGATGGAATGGTAAAGGAAATGTATTTGTTTGCCTGAATAGGCAAAGAAGGCTAGCACTTATGTGTGTCGTTATCATTAGAATAATGAATTGCAAACCTAAGATGCTGTGTAGCCATTTCATAAGGTGAGGGGGGGGGGGGGGGCTTGAGGTGTGCACAGTTCTAATAGGCCATTTTTGTAATGTAATCACATTCAATGCACAAATCTTTGTAAAGTGCTGCATTACACATTATTTTACTTACCTGTTACAAACAATTTCTTTCAATAGTCAGTATGCGAATTGCTTACATTAGGTGTTGTAAGGTCGGACATGCCATAATTTTTGACCTACCTAGCAACAGCTAGTTGAAATACAATTATTGTTTACAGATGAACGAAATCATTTGTAATGAGGCACTTAACAAAGATTTGTGCATTTAATTTGATTTCCTAATGAGAATGGTCTATTGAGATGATGTAATTATTAATCATCGCTCTTTAATACTATCGCTTTTATTCATAGGAGTGTCCTGGTTTAGTTGATTGTGATGGCTATCAAACTAATCTGATTAATACCAGATAATATGTAATGATGAACGACGCTATATCATCATCCAATACCAACTACCTTAAGCCTTCACCTCTCACTCTCCGTAATACCTCATGGATTATTAATACAGGCTTTGAGCACACTGTGGGGAGTGGATTAACTGTAGATGTGTTTAAATTTTCAGGATAAGCCTTCGGTGGGGAAGGTCGAGGTCGTGAATATTTGAATTGCTTGCTTGGGGGCGCCAGGGCCAGACGGACTAACATATTCAAAGCCATTTTCCGGCTCAAAATGTCTACAATTTGCGAGATGTGCAGATTCCAAAGCAGTCTTAGGCTGAGGTAAAATTAATGCAAGAAGAAACTAAGTGAAAAATCATTAGTGTACATAGTAGTATCTATAAAGTCTGCTCCTATTCATATGTATTTGGCTTCTTCTAAAAAAGAAAATCTTATTCAATAATTCTGTACAATTGTGTCTCATGAGAGAGAGAGAGAGAAAGAGAATGGCATTGATACAAGTAAAAGCCCTTCTGTTTCGCAGTGGAATATGGGCTTATATGCTTACATGTTAGCTAGATGCTGCTTCCATTTTGTTTTCTTTGCTACATGGGTCTCTCTGAAGAATTAATTGCACAATTAATTGTTATAAAGGTTCATGTAGCCATAAAAAGTCTGAGGCAGAATTGCATGAATTTTGACATAACAACAATTTATATTGTACATATATGGCTAATGTGATCATTAAAGAAGAAAAACAAGTAAAACAAAAATAAGAAATGACTTGGAGGCATTTCCTTCTACCCCTCTCTTATCTTCCCCTTAACTATCTTCCCTCTCATGTATAACATCTTTTAAATTCTTTCTTTTTTGTATTTGGTTTCCTTAATATGTTTATATTTTGTGTAAATGGAAACCCTTTAAGTTGTTAGTGTTTTTGCCTCTGGTGTAGTTTTGTTTTTATTTTGTTTTTAGATGTATCTATTAACAAGGAAGTAGGGATAAATGTAGATTGTATGGATCTGCAAAACGAAATCAGTTTGGAACCAGAAGGGCATTACTTCGTAATCATTTAACACAGAGTTAACACCTTATGGCCCCAAGCAGACGAAAATGAAAATATTGCACAAAGATCTAAATTAGTAGCCATATTAGAGAGACCCATGTCCCTGTGCTATACTTCACTGTCCATTGGGGGTACATGTATGAGCAATCCATCTTCAGACTAAACATCTAGAATGAAAGTTAGAAATGGCTTTGTTTGACACACTAATTCACAGGTATTGGGTTACATTTTGTATGCGAGTAAACCAAGACCCATTTAATATGGGGGGTTATGTAGGTGCACTTTAGAGTACACAGACTTGCCCCTTTCACATCTTGTTGGACATCGTCAAATTAGATATTCCATTTAGGAATCTACAATCCACAGAGTCTAGTATACCAGGGGGGTGTTTCACAAAGACTAAGATCGACTTTAAGTTGGACTTAACTATGGCAGGCCAGTCATGCAACTGGCTGCTCTCACCATTATGATCTTTTATATAATATTTTTTCTTTCAATAATAAATTATAAAAAATGTAAATTCTGTAGATTTGTGACCATTATTTGAGAGACTAATGCAAGTAAATGGTGAGTGCAAACAGTGGCATGAACGGCCTGCCATAGTTAAGTCCAACTTAGGGTTGATCTTAGTCTTTGTGAAACACCCCCTGATACTAGGGGAATGTGATTTCAGCACGTTGGAACCGTTTTTTTTTATGGAATTCACTTCCTCTCCAGCTCTGAGATGCGCCTTCTATCAATAATTTTAAGCAGTCTTTACAAATGTACATGCTTTCCTCCTTTTAGTAACTGAACTGCATTTGACATTATGATATTAGTTAAGGTCATATTTTATCATGTTATACTTTCTCCTTTAACCTTAATTTTTGTATGTTGTTTTCAATTAATTGTTGTATGTAGAATCTTTACTTTTGTAAATACTTTCTTGCGAATTTTATTGAGTTAGTGTAACTATTCCCAGTAAATAAGCATAAGATATAAGTCTGTTCTTTTGTTATTTGTTAAGCGCGTAGAGAAGGCAACATATTATGTGCTATATATATATATATATATAAGCCTGACATTATTATTATTATTTAATTTGTAAACATTAACAGTTACGAGACTACTGCTCTCTCACTGCGCCATGGCGTCTCCTTTAAAACCCAACACATACAAACAAATTATTGGACAAAAATGATGGCATAGTAGCCGAGTTTTGACTGAACCCCTAAAACCCTGCAGCATGCAGACAAACATTTTTAGAGCTGTTGATATTTGACATAACAACACACCACCATGATGGCTATAGCCCCACCACTGGTGAGCCTTGGGCAGTTTTTTACTCTCTGAGCACAAATACGCATGGGGAGCTGTGAGTTGGTTGGGCAGTATGTTCACTTGGTCAGCTCTCTCTCTGTGCCTACAAACTGGCTCAGACGGACCCCGGTTCAAAACTGAGTCGCATCTTTTGGATGGTGACGTAAGGTAAGTCTCCAGACGTAAATATTCATATCTGATTGATACACACCTGTAAAATCCAAATTACACACACTTGTCAGATTGTCAGAACTCAGAAGCAATTATCGATGCAGAAAATTCAATGTGAAATATTATTTCACTAATTAAATCAATCAACTTTATCAGCCCTCGATCTAGTACCCAATTAAAAAGAACTTTAAAAAAGGAACTAATAATATCTGTCTCATGTCGCAAATTGTCGCTTGTATTGGCAAACACGGTTTTATGAAACATTTTGTGGACATGCCAATTAAGTGACAGCATCCAGATGTCGTTGATCTTGTACCTATGACCGTTTGTTCAAACGACCCCCAGACCTTCTTTTGCTCTCTTTCTTGTCAAGATTTCACTTTGCACAGATGGCCTGTGAAAGATGGATCTGTACATAATTAAAAATCAATTTCAAATCTCATGAAGTCATTCTAATACAATGATTTCAGCAAACTGCCTTTAGTTGCACATCTATTTGCAAATCCAAATCCATTTCTAATAGACTCCATATACCCGCACCCCTCCCTGGTCACCCCCACCTATATTGTATAAAGCTCTCCAAAGTCAATTATGGAGTAATCCCTAGGGAACTAGAATGTAAGTGTTCCAAAAGGGGCTCCAAATATAGAGAAAGAACCTTTTCTTTCTTGTTGTCCAAAAATTGGCTCGCGTACAAGAGGAGAGAATTCTTGGAGAGCACTTTCTCTTTGGATGACACCTGCCCGGCTGGGCAACGTTTCTTTTCTCCACGGCAACGGCTCGGCGCCAGCTCATGTATGCTCCGTGCAAATTTTGTCGCAAATTCTTGTTTAACCCACTAAGTTTGGGGCAGTGGTTTGGTGCGCGTTACACGTTTTGCTTGTCTGCTCGTGGCTGAGCTGATATAATGAGAATAGAAGAGAATTGGTCAATTAGTCCATGTTTGCATAACCCATAAACATGGGTAGACTGAAAGTATAAGACAACAATTTTTAGTTGATGAGCATTATAATGCTTAAAGGGATTTGGTAACTTTGCCTCAGATTCAAAAAGAAAATCCTGGATTTAGCTCCTGCTGCAATCATGATTATAAACCTTTAGGTCATGCATGTGTCCCATGACTTTTACAAGCCAATCGCCTGTCTGATTATCAAGATATCTATGATTGTAATTAGAAATTTTTAGAATTTGTTTTCCAAACGGCTTTTATAACACTACAGTCTATTGTGGAAAAAGAGTATGGTAAAACCGGTCATTCAAAGATTTTTTTTTTTTTTTTTTTTTTTTTTTGGGGGGGGTACTTCATGATCATTTTAAAGCGCAGTTTTGTTAGGGCCTCAATATTACACCATATCACAGACACTGATAACACGTAGGGCCATGCATCTCAGATTTAACATTGTTAAACGATGCCTTAAAATAGTGATGCTGACTGCCTTAACCCTTTGCTACCATAATTTCACTGCCCATGTACTCATATGGTATGCATTTTTCTGTGAGAAACTTCCAAGTCTTTCTTAAAATTCTTGATGAGTTTGTAAATTTTGAATTTGATGCTATGGTTTACTGATTTAATGAGATTAAACATGAAACGAAAAGTTTGAATAAAATCAGACAAAAAAATAAGAGTGATGAATTTTAGAAACTTGTAATCACTACATATGGGCACTTCAATTTGACTGAATCAATATGCCACTGTGATGTAATGCAGGACAATTTTCCTATTCGTTCTAAATCTCACCCAAAAAATAACTAAAGTGTTTTTTTTTCTTCAATATGTATAACTTTTGGTGGTTTTTTCTTTTTAGAAGACTTGTAACAATATACTCTCCATAATACATTTCGAGAATTGCATCAAGGGTGAAGGCATTTGGGAGAAAACAGAAATTACTGATATTTGTGTACACAACTAATGGGAGAGTTTTCCTGACTATGTCAAAATCCACTAATCAAATAGCTAATTTGAGATTTACAGAGATGTAGTGATTTCATATCTAAATTTTTCATAACTTTTTTTTTATTATTGGTCCGATTTATTTCAAACTTTTGCAAATTCTTTTTTTAAATGCTTTTATACAAATGAACTTATTACAAGAATTGGATTGCCCTTTACTTACTAGTTAGAAAATAATTTAAAAGGACATACCTGTATTAAGATTTCACAAGCAATCACAGAACATAAACATTATGTCACATATCTTTTGAACTTGTTATTTTATAGGGCAATATAAAAGAAGAGATATTGCAAACTTTTAAGTAAATGGATGAGCCCAATCTACATTTTTAGATTAAATTTGATGAATTTGTCATGTAAAGAAATTGTATACAACGTTACAAATAGTATAAATTGCTAAAATAAATTATGTGTAGCTTGATTGTCAGTTTTGCTTAATTTTGTATATAAAAAATTAATATCCCTCCATTAATTCATGTACATAAAAATAAGGACAATCATTTGTTTTACCCACAGTCAATCTAATAATTCCCAATGTATGTAGGAAAAAATGATGTGATCTGAACAAATAGCAGATGGGTTAAACAAGGCAATATAACTCTATAGTTTAACAAATTTCCATTATCCACATGCAATCAGATTAATGCTTCATAAAGATGCATGAAATTCTCACAGAAGTCTGAATCTCGTCTCTCTTTCATCAAGAATTGATATTCTTGAAGTCTGGAAATAGACCAGATGGTATTGAAACACGACCTCCTCTCCTTTGCCCTTATTTTCTACCACCACCACCACCACTTTCTCTCCCATCCCCGCCCCCTTCCCAATGAAGTGATTCCCGAGGCAGGGGTAATCCCCGTCTCTATTGAGGAAGTCACGAGGACAAGGTCCAAGGACCGCGTCCGCCAGCCCGCCCGATGGTGTTAATCGGCTTATACATGTCTGGTTACGTTATCCAGGGAGCTACAGATTCCCCCAAGTGATTGTCAGTACCAATTAAAAGACAGGAGCGCTAGAAAGAACAAGGTGTGCCAGAAAATAGTGACTTCATTGAAATTTGTGTTTAATCATGTAACTTATTTTGTGTTGTGAGTTTTAAATGATTTTGTTCAAGGTAGCGGCACAAAAGTCAAATATCCCTCAAGCCAAGTTCATTGTAACATGGATTCCCTCAAAGATAAATTATTATAAAGATAGTTCCCTTTTTCTTATTTGTGGGCTTTCTTTGCCAAAAGTTTATGGCCAGCAAGCTGTTCATAATTTTGTTTTCATTGAATGGTCTACAGTATGTAGGCTTTTAATGGAGATCTACAATTCCTGCAACTCTACAATCTTCAATTTTGGAGACCTATTTATTCATTTATTTTCCTATACAAATCGTTTGGAGTAAACATACTGATTGCATAAGAGAAATATAGAAACAATATGATTGTATGGATTACAATCCAGTGACAATCATTTTATGCTGCACCCACTGGGTGGCTCGAGAAAAAAAAAGGTACATAAGATCGCAATTATCCTTAAAGGTAAAGACCAGTATTGGAAACGCCCCAATTTCAAAAAATAAAATGGAAGCTCTTATTACCAATCATGTGAAAGAATATGTTTTGACTAATACATAATGATAAAATTTTTGAACCGCCTACTCATTGATATATTTGGTAAATTAGTATATCTATGGTCTGTGAGAGATAAATGCACGTGTCGCGCACGTGTCGCGCACATGTGCGTATAGTCCCGTATACATCTTTCTGTGTACAGTGCTTGTAACTTTACGAAGACAGGGCCAAATTTCTTATCATTTTGATGATTCCAGAACCTTGCAGTACACACCAATACTTATATGCTAGATGATCAACCTTTTCTGATAGATTCCACAACGTTTCTTTCACAATGCAATCGCATGACCATAACTGGTCTTTACCTTTAATTTATATAACTTATAACAAGATGTAATAAAGGCTATCTAATATAACAGATATTGACGTTTAGGTTGTGTAATATAATTTTTGGAGAGCAAGAGATCAATATTTCCCTCATGATCATAGAGCTGCAGGCTTCGTGAAATAGCCTCTTGGGAAAGTTTAACTTCCTTTGACGGTCCAAAAAATGCAAAATTACACCCACCTTAGCAGTCAATATCTGTATTTTTTGTAAATTACATACCTGACCAGTCAATGTAGGTGTCCAAGCAACATAATCCTCTTTGTTTGCTGAAATAAAGCCCCAAACAAATGCTGCTAGAGCAACTGTTGCCGGAGCAAATGCGAGATCACAGATTATTTTACCTGTTTTGCTGATACACCTTATAGTTGCTACCAATTTAGATCTGTACGTATTGTCTAACATGCATATGTAGGTCAAGTTACATGAAAGTATTTTGTCAAGACTGAATGATTTGTAAGATCACGCTGGTTCAATATTTTTCATGTTTTTGTCAAACATTTAAACACAAAAGTACATTTGCATGAACTCTCCAGTCTCTTTCTTAAACTGATAATGTGATTGGGTACCACACACTTGTTAACAAGACACAGTCAATATTGGTTGTGCTTTACCAGTTTAGACTAAATGAAGCATATTCTTTCTGGTCTATTCTTACATCTGTTCAACAGGGCTGAATAGTTTAGTGATAGAAATAGAAGTAATTGTATTTTAAGTAAATCTCAGAAATGAGAGGTGATTCTTACTGTACTGAGGAACTCTGCTGCACTCTTGTCAATATGGGCTTTTGTAAAGATGATAATTTGATATACATGTATCTTATCTTATTTGGGAAGACTTGAAGAGACCAAAATATTAAAAAGGGAGGTTGTCTATTTAAAAATTCAGTGTGTTGATTGGTAAGCCTGTATTTTTTTTATTTAAATAAGAATAATAGTAATAATGATAATGATAATAATTGATTGATTGATTGATTTTATTCACCAAGCCTCCAACATACAACAATGTAAAAGAATAACAGATACAAATTAATTCAGCTTGAACAGGATAACCCACGAAAGCTAATAATAATAAATGATAATAATAATATTAATAATGATAATAATAATATTAATAATGATAATAATAATACTTACAATAATACTATTTAAAAAAATGATAATAATAGGTTTACTACAAATAATTATAGATCTAGTAATAATAATAATAAAAAAGCGCTCTACCATTAACTGACCGAAGCGCTTACAGTATTATTTTATTGAGTCCGGTCACTGGATTCAATGCCTATGCTGCACATAACAATGTACATTCTTCACTCTCTGGGGAGCATTCTAGCTTTTTCACATCCTACCCATTAAACACCTGTATGGAGAGACGCAATGTAGATAAAATCATTTGTTCAGGGACATAACACCTTATTTGGAAAGGGTCTACAAAATAAAAACACATAAAACATACAAAACAGAAACATAACATAATGATAATTGTACCAGAACACAACCAAATTAACAAGCATGACATCGACCTTGAGGGTTGGTGTAAGAAAGGGAAGATAATTACTTATCAAGATGAACAAAGTTATTTCTGCTGAGCACCCTTGTATATTAATTCAAAACATAATTGAGAAAAGTATGAGAAATAGAATCTGCCTGGATACATGTGAGGGCATGCTTGCTACGGCACCAGCCCCCTTCACAAACCAGTCACATTATCTCAGCTGGCATAAGAGATGATCTTAGCCATGCACAGAGCATTCGTCTCTCCCACCCTTCAAGTCCGTCCACCACACGTTCTGGGATTTCTGAATTTGAATTGTTAAAATCCCACCTAATTAGGGAATACTGAAGAAAATGTGATTCATAAAAATGTGCTCTAATTGACATTCAATGGGCATGCTTGGTACACCGCTTCTAAAAACACCTGCGTAGTAGAGTTAGGCTATTTGAAGGGCCTTTTGTGAAGGTTCAGCGTCGGATGCAAATACCCGGCGGTTTATAGAGGTAACTCAAGGTCGAGCATTGGTAAGCATTAGTCATGCCTTTTTGACATTCATCATTTTGGTCAGTATTTATGTATATTGTATTTAATTCCAAAAGAAATGAATATTTATTTGGCTTCTTGGCTTGGGCGGGATAAGTATTTGGATATGAATTCAGGAGGTGAGAGAGAGAGAGAGAGAGAGAGAGAGAAAGAGAGAGCGAGTGTGTAAAGAGAGAGGGATGGAGAAGTACTGGGAGGGGAGAGGAGATAAAGAAAGGAAAATACAATGAAAGTAAGAAAGAGGGAGAGAGAGAGAGAAAGAGAGAGATAGAGAGAGAGAGAGGGGAAGAGAGGGGGGGGGGGGGGGGGAGAGATGAAGTTGGAATTGGAAAGATACTACATCAGATGAAGCATCTGAGGAAATTGTACAAATTACAGGAAATTGAGATGGTAATCAAATTTGGAAAGGAATGAGTTCAAAAGTGTCATGAAAAACTGCATTAAAATGGTAATTCCAGAATTAAATGGAAAATCGAAATCATGAAAACAAATCGTAAAGGAATATGTAGACAAGGAGAGACAGATAAAGAGAAAGAGGGGGATGAAACAAGCTTGAAATAAAAGAGATTGAGAGAGATGATAAGAAAACCATAGATTTCTAGAAATCATTGAAGAAAAAAGAGAAAAAGAAACAGAGAGAGAGAGAGAGAGAGAAAGCTAGGGAGAGATCTAAAAGACATACAGAAACAGTATGAGTGAGAATGAAAGATTATCATATTCCTTAAAAAGAGAGTGACTGCTTGTGAGAAAGCCCATTGGATTAATGTATAGCAGTTTAGTGCCACCTTCTATTTTTTCTTCTTCATCTTTTGGTCCAGAATGCTCTGAATTACAAATTGTGAAAGAGCAGAAACCAATGGAAAATTTAAGTCCATTTCTCTTTCAGAATATTGTGCTGCTCATGGATAAGAGCGATCATTTAAATCTCTAAATTGAAAAAGAAATTGTTTATAATCACTTTTTTCATAGACGTACAAATTGACAATATAATTGTTAATTTCTTTGTAATTTCCATTCACTCTGTTCCAATTAATATACATTTTTATATTTTGTAAACTATGACATATACAATAGTGGTAGAAAATACAAATAATTGTTTCCAATTTTTGGAGGAAAAGCTTATTAATTTAGATGTGTAGCAGCTATTCAGAAACAGTGAAAGGGAGAGAAAGGGAGAGGTTGGTACTCTAGAAAGTTAGGCAGAAACATGAGATTTATAGACATTACTTGAATGCAAATCTAGCTCTTATGAATCACAGACTAGCCTCACAGAAGAAGAATGAGAGAAAAGGGAAGTATGCTAATTAGATACGACACAAGAGGTGAAAAGATGTAACGTTTAAGTGGACCATTTGATGAAAAAGGGTGAATTTATCTTTTTCTTTTGAAGATATTAAGCCCTTCCAAACCTCCCTCTTGCTGTATGTTTAGGGCCTTGGCAAGCCGCTCATGTTTAGACAGGACCTTGTTTGGTTGATGCAGCGACAGCCAAGAAAAACGTTTACCCCTGCTCACTTGAGAAGCGCCAAACTTGATCTTGCCAAACTCAGCTGTTTATTCACCTCCAAACATTCATGAAATTCAAATTAGGATCTAATGTAAACTCGGCCTACAAACCTGCCTCCATTCCTCCTCCTGGCACTACTTTGTACCTAACATGGCCTGGGGCGGGCCAGTAACGTTTAGTGAGCCAGGGGGGCACTTTGACGACTGTCACTCAATATGCGCTTCATGATGGTATAATTGGAGCTGCACGTGAGAAAAACGTGTAGGAGAATAGCCTGGTTTTAATTGAATTACAAAATGAGCTGGTTATACCGACAAACCGTTTCATAAATATTCACTGTCTATTGTTCGGGAGATGCGTTATCTCAATTTGCATCCCTGATAGCGAGAGGGGGGAGGTATGTAGATTGGTGTTCCGCCGGTTGGTTTGAGAGCATGCATTGGCATGTAATTGATTCCAGGGCTAGATGGGTGCGCACGTCGCCAGGGGTTCACGTTACAATGTGATTGATCAATGTTTTTTGGGGAAGCGAATTTCACGGTCAGTGACCAGCTGAAAATATGATAGCCCCTTTTGAGGGTTAGGAAAACCACGGACCTAGTCAAGATATTGTCATGATAGTAGCCACAGAAAAGCTTTAGGGTGTATGGTACATTTATGGTTCATAAAAGATGACTGGCCTAGCTCTCCACCATTCAGAAAAAGAAAAAAAAAATTAAACTCTTTTCTAGGGTTTCAGATGGCCTGTAGGCACTGCTATTTTACTTACTTACATACTTCCATGTTAATGTATGCTGCTTAGAGCTAGAGGGTGTCTATTGTTTAAAGAAGGAATTTGCTAAAGTATCTACATTTTTTCAGGAGACAATGTATAGGCCTTTACTAGTTTACTAGAATAGTCTAAAACTAGTTGAAAAATTGTGGAAAACACAGCACAGAAAATTTGTATTTTTACTATTTTCAACTTAATGTATATTTTTCATCTATCTTTTTCTCCAATTTCCTAACCTAGAAATAACATTTTTGTCATTTTTTCATAAAAGAAGAAAAAGTAGTCTAGTTTGATGGACTAGGAGGGGAGAAAACTCTCAGGATACATGTATACATTGCAGTTTAAAACCTGTAATAATTGGTAATTAGGTCAAGACTTTGGTTCAATCGCAGATATTTTACACTGATCTTTCATCCAAATCTCACATGTTTATGACATTTCTATGGGTGTCCAAGAAACCCTTTTGCGGAGTCCACTTTTACTTAATCCAGGTTGGGTCAAATACTGTGAATAAAAGAGAAATACAGTGATAGCACTGTCACTGTGTAAATATATTTATAACAAACCTTTTAACACCAAAGAGAATCCACTCTGCCCAGCAACCTGTGCCTTTAAATGACATCATCCTTTTCATCTACCTCCAATAAATATATCATCTTTACAGAGCCAGAAGAAGGGCATTATTAACTCATCTCTGTATTAAAGCCCCACTGTACTACTTATTATAATAATAATAATAAAAACGTTACTTATAAAGCACTTACCACAGAAGTCTCTAAGCGCTAAACACACAAAATAGACTGATATACAATTACATCTTATACAAAACTAAAAATGCAAATAAACTTACAAATTACAATACATATGGAATACACATCAAAGTGAACAGAGTTAATCAATCATCAAACGCAATTTTGAATAAATGTGTCTTGAGACTAGTTTTGAATAGGTTAACGGTTTGACAGTTTTTTACATTTAAAGGTAATCTGTATAGCTATAGCTACTTGCTCCCTTTATATAGCAAAAATGCCTAATCGGTGCCTCTTTTTCTTATGTTAATTGAGAGCTGATTTGATGGGATAACCACCTGTCAGTGACCATGCAGAGAGGTCTAATCCTTCCTGGACAAACTAGCGCAGAGAGGCTTTAAATGACATCATCTATTGCATCTACTTCCAATAAATGAAGAGTTTCATTCCAAAAGGAGCTAAATCCATGTTTGTTACTTATGAGAAAAAAGCCATTCTTTACCAGATTTTGTACAGGCGTCTATGGAAAAGTGATATTAGAAGTTGCATTTTTTTCATAATTGCTCCAAAAATTTAAGTAAATAATTTTGTTCAAAGACGGGTACTAAAGTGAACAACGTTCTGATATCAATAACTCTATTTTCATCAAAAGTGGATTTAGCTCCTTTTGGAATCAAGCTCTTCAAATATATCATCTTTACAGAGCCAGAGGGGCATTAACTCATCTCTGTGTATGAGTTAATGCCCTTTTGGCTGTGAACAGACACTATTATCAATAAGAGATGTAAATCAGCCATTGGTACATTGACCGCTACACACTGGAATAACCTTTCTTGATTGAAGGTCTATTACTGTCCCATCGGACGGACGCAGCCTTTGTGATTTATTGATTAATCACGCAGCGGCACTTTCAAACAATCCTCCAATTCTGCTGATGTCCTCATTGGTGGGGAGAAAGGGCAGCTAATTTAGAGGAAGAGACGTGTTTGTTAAGGTTACTTACAAGGTGAAAGGGTAGATAATGAACTCACTCTCTATCTCTCTCTATCATTCTCTCTCTCTCTCTGTGTCTGTCTGTCTGTCTCTCCCTCTCTCTCTCTCTCTCCCTCTCTCTCTCTCTCTTTAAGCAGTTGCGAAAAGAGTTTGATGGCACTGTTTCCTTCATCACTTTTTAGGCTGATGTCTTAATAAAGAAGATTATATTGCATATTGTTGCATACTGTGAATATAGATATTAATCAGGAGGGCATAATGTGAAGATGATGCTGATGAGATGATTATGATTATTATTTTGATTACGATTGCTATATACATTACAATGATTGTATTATATTATATCATATTGATGATAGTAATTGAAACCATGAGATTGTTGAGATGATGAGAGTTATGATATTAATGGAATTACTTTTTAGAATGGATGAGATTATGAAATCTATAACAGTATATATTAGTATGTTTCTTTTAATGCAACAGAGGTTCTTTAGTGCATAAAACAATAAAGCATGATTACCTTGATGTTTACCGGTACCTTGTGCTCCTGTTTAGTTATATGTCTTGCGGCCCATGGGATCGCTGATCTCCGAAAAAGCGGAGGAAGAACAAGAAGAAGAAGATAGTAATATATATATTTCATATTATCATACAAAAAATAATTATCCCATAAACTGTAATTTGTGCTAATCAAGCAGTCAGACCACAGCGAATATATATGCTAGTGAAGATTTATTCATCATCTTGACTGATTTGCGTGAGCTGAGCCTGATTTTCATGGTGATTTTGCAGCAGGCAAAGAAATGGAATTTCTTTTTGCCACGATCAAAACCTCAATATCCATTCCAAACTCCTCGTGGACATGATTTCCATGCATTTGGAAAAGAATCTTTAAAATCTAATCGTTAAGATGACACCAAAATCGTGCAAAAGGAGCAATTCTAATTATAAAAGTAAAAAATCAGAACAACCCCATGCATCCCTCATTACTTATGCACGCACCAATTTTTCTATGAATGAATATAAATACGTGAATTAGCAGACGCAGCGGATTGACTGCGAGGTCATGCTTCTAAGCCGTAATGTTTATGAAAAATTATTGATAAAATGACAATCGTGTACTGTGTATTAGATTCATACAATATGATGATATACTGTAAACGCGAAAATATTTGCAGTACATTCATTTTCGCAGATTTTGCGCTAAGATCGGCAAGCACGAATTTTAGAACTCGCAAAAAAATAAGCATGACTTCTGATGCGTGTGTTGAAATGGGCTGAATTGAGTGCAACACGAATCTAAGGACCCACGAATATGTTTTGGGGTAGCTCAGCGCGTAAAATTAATCACCGAAAATAACAGCGTTTACAGTAAATGTATAATGAGCAACAGTAAAAAACATAGTGAATATTTGTAATATGCTGATGGCATCCATGATATGACTCCACCAAACCTCAGATGACCATGGCGGTCAGTCGTCTAGCATAGCGGTCAGTCCTCCAGACCGATTATACATCAATACCCTAGGGGTGCAACACAGACCCCCACTCTCGAGAAAAATCCATCTCATCTTCATAATGGGCCATGTGCTCTTCACTTCGCTACCTAAGAAAATACTGCATACTCATCATTTGACATGCTTTCAAATTTTGACCGCATATTCCGTCTGATATGGCACCCTGAATATGGATATATTCCGATGAATCATCTTCATATCCCATTTCTCTTGTTTCTATTCTGTCTCGGGCCGGTGAATGGGCTCTATTTCTTGATGCAATGGTCACTAGCTGTGCTGAATGCTCTGAGGGGGGGGGGGGGGGGTCAAATATGAATGACTATGTGACACTTATACATGTACGAAAGTACCAGAGAACCATTTATATATGTAGTTCACATACTTGTAATATAGCTATATATATATTAAAATATTTACCTGCCCTACATGCCTTGGTATATAAAGTCACTTTCATTTTGGGTTATGCTTTTTAACAAAAAACATGCATTGTACATGTAGATATTAAAAAGTTCTAGTGTAATTTAGAGAACAAAAAAAAATTAACACTGAAAATCTGGCCCAAGATATATTCCTGTGGTCTATTCCAAAAGAAATGAAGGGGAACAAAATTAAGTTTCCATTCATATATGGGAAGGGAAAGGGATCAGTTGTTTCATTTTGTGTCCCCTCTTGTTTCCATTACCCTCGATCATATTAGATTGAGAATGCTCCTGCCTTTCTCTTGACTTATGCTCTTGGATAAACATGCTTTATGTGAACAGACCCAGCAGTCCCATCCTTTTCTTAAATAATTTACTAATGAGGCACAGCAGATACGTTACTGTTAACGATTCCAGCTACACTACATATACTTACACATAAACAGGTTTATAGAGAACCATTACTTCTTCCCTTTTGAATGATTGTACTTTGGGAAAAAAATATATTACATAAAATAATGTATTATAGCATATACGTAGTATATTATATAAAATTAGTATATTATTTTGATACATCTTGTATCCATTTTAAGATTCTTGCTTTCTTCGACGTTGTGCATGTTTCATCAGTGAGGGAGAGCGAAAAAATGTTCTTATTGACTCCATCAACTTTTCGTAATATTCATGATCAAACTATGGTAGAACCAGTATTTTATTTTCCTTTTGTTTTCATACACTATGAGATAAAAGTAGATTATATGAACATACTTTGTATCCTGTCCTTTTAAAACAGTCTTGCCTGTAACTTGCATATATTTAAATCAAAGAACAACAACAGATGAATTATTATTATTATTATTATTATTTTTAGTATATTATTAGTATCATTGTTATTATTATTAGGTATTTTGAACAATCCATTTTGATTCTTTTGTAAGACACCTCATTCTGTCCGTGGACATTCAACTTCAAGGTTATGTTCATGATTTGCAAATAAAATATGTGGATAGTTTAAAAAACAAAAACATCAGTTTGAAAATGAAATGTGGTTGATAAGCAGGTGTGCAAACTGAAAACTCATTAATTGAATACATTCTGTTGAATACAGAGGGGAAACAAATCCATGTTCCTTTAAAAAACATATCTCAAAATTTTTGATATAACAAATACAAATTAAACAATTCAGCAAGGACAAGAAAAAATACAATTATTCTTTAATCCCCTCCTGATAAAAATCTGAAATCAGTCTGGAAAACTATCTAAATTTGCTTTTTGTAAGACTTGCAATTGAGCCCTTTTCCCTAGTGCAAACCTCAAATGAGACGGGTGTCGAGTTTGGGAAACCTGGCATCCCCTGTCTCTCAGTTTCCTTGATGAGGGAAATTCAATTTTCATCCTCTTTCGTGGAAGATATTGATGCAGAGAGACAAAGTGATAGGATGAACTTGAAGGGATTGGTGAAATAAGAAAAAAGAAATCTGTATAGCGATGAGGAGAGAGTGGAAGAAAGCTTAGAGAAGAAGAGGAGGAAGAAGAAGAGTAGAAGGAGGAGGAGAAGGTGGAGGAGGAGGAGTAGGAGGAGGAGACAGAATGAGGAGAAAGAGGAGGAGGGGAAGAAGAACAAGCAGAAGAAGATGATGATATAGAAGAGGAAGAAAAAGACGATGATGAAGAAGAAGAAGAAGAGTGGAGAGAGGGGGAGGTATAGAAGGAGAGATAAAATTAAGAAATGAGAGAAAGAGTGAGAGAGAGAGTGTGCGTGTGTCTGCCTCTGAGTTGATAGAAAGAATACAGGAACATACAAAGATTGTAAGGCAGGAGGTAATAAGTAAACATACATGTAGAGGAAAACAATAACCATTATGAGAAAGTAATTTTGTGTAGAGCAAAAGTTAGTGAAAAACAGATCAATGGAGAAGATGATAAAAAATAAAAAAGAATTTTAATAGGGAGAAAAATCAAGATAGGATAGACAAGGATAGAGAGAATCTGAGCAAATAAATGGAGATACAGATAGAATTAAAAAATGACAGACAGATGGAGAGGGAGAATGAGATGCGGAGATGCTGGTTTGCGTCAGTGCTATGTCTGTGGTAATGGTATCTGCCTTGCATGATTGTTCTATTTCTGTGCAGTTGTAAGATGGAGAGATTCTACAAATTAAACCAATTTGTCAGGGTGTATTGTGTGACAGTCCTAAATAAGGTCATGGCAAAATGGCTCTGTTTAACCCTCTGCATATACACCCAAAGCCTGTTTCCCTTGTGTTTATTTACACACGAAGTAATGTGCTTGGCTTGTTTTGCTGGTATCTCATGTACATGGATTGAGTATTGTATTTCTAGGGAAAAATATGATGTTAATTGAAAGAGTGTTAATATGAGAAACAGAATAGACATTTCTATACATAACCATATCAACTCTGCACCTCCCCTCCACTTCTATCATCTCCCCTCCACCCCTCATAGCCCCTCTCTCACCCCTTCACTCCTTCTATTTCCTCACCTTCTTATTTCCAATAGTTTTTTTTTTTATTGATTCCAAACAATACAAATCAATCTTAGAAATAAAATACAGTTGTTTTTCCTTGACATGAATTCAAACATTTTCATTACATAGATTGTACGATTGATGAAAACATTTCCCATCCACCCCATCCCATCTCCCCTCCACTCTTCCTACATGTATATCCTCTCCACCCTCTCCCACCCCTTCCACTCCTATGTACTTTCCGCCCCTCCTATATCCCCTCCACCCCTTTCCATCTCCCTTTCCTTCTCCCCTCCTTCTCCCCTCCACCCCTCCATATCCCCCTTACCCCTTCCAACTCTCCTCCACCCCTTCCGATGATCACTGATTTTCATATTGCAAAGGAATACGATTTAAGTCCTATGCATAAAAGTGTACTAAAAAGAGCATTCATGACAGAATATTGATATTGACACGCTGACCAGTGCAATTTCTAGCGCTTGCATCTATGATGTGACTTTAGGGAATTGGTCATCCATGCAAATTTCAAGCCAATTGTTATTGATAAGCATATGAATTGGATATTCCTTACCAGATTCATGAACATGTATTAATTCATCACTCATGTAATGAGTCATCGACTTTACCCGCTTACTCATGAGATGCACCAACCCTTTTTCATAGTGGAATAGTCTAATACTTTCAAGCAATTTCATATTGCAAGATTAGTTCATTTGTTACAGCAGGGGGTGTCTTCTAAGTGCCTTGAAGATGTTAAAAAGTTTTCGTTTAAAGAAGGAAAGAACAAAAGGAGGGAAGAGAGAGGCAAAATTTAGGGGGGAATGAATAGAAGTAGTAAGCGAAGAAGAAGAGAGGGAAAAAAGTGGAATGAGAATCAAATACAAAGGGGTGAAAAGATAATGTGATTTGGATGAAGTAGGAAAAAAGGAAAGAGGAAGAGGGAGGAAAAGATGACAAAGAGAACAAGAAGTAGAAGATGGAAAAAGACAGAGAACCTGAAGAAGTAGAATAAAAGGGAAGGAAAGGGGAAGAGGTTAAAAAAAGGAGAAGACAAAATAGGAAAGAAATTAGGAGAAAAAGAAGAAAAATAAAAGATGAAGAAAGAAGGATTTAAATCTTCCCTCATCGCAAGCCACAAATACCATTAACATTTTTGCTTGACATATCGGCTATGATACTGACAAGGTTAAAGGCTTAGTACAAGTACCTAAACCACCATCTTCACAGGAGTTTGGATACAGAATTCTTCCTGAAAAGAACATGATGATGAAAAGTAAAAGACTAGTTCTTCAAGGTGTTGAAATGTGCCACTGATCTAATCAAGGCTTCACTTTGAAAAAGGCTTCCGAACTTATGCAGTTTTAACCTGTTTCTTAAAAAGAAACCTTTCTTACTCATCACTTTCATGAAATTCAGATCATTCCAATGCCACTCGAGAGCCTCAACGTTCTGAAGTAACCCTAAACTCACCTGGCTATTCTATGCCTTTCTACCATCCATGTCACGATGGGGGGCATCATGACATCAAAGCAAAAAAAAAGTAGCTAAGAAAAAAAAAAAGAAGAGAAACATAGAGCGAAAGAGAGGAAAGATAGAAACTCTACCAGAAGAGTAGCAAAGAGAAAAAGAGAGAAAGATAGAGCAGAAGAGACGAAAGATAGAAACTCTGGCAGAAGAGTGTTCCACTTGAAGAAGTGCTTGTTGGATCGCTCATACTGCTCTCGTTGATGACCACTCTGGGCAGTCATCGCTCAAGAGATGGTATAACATCCCGCTCCTCATGGTCGTCCTCCAAAGGGACGTTGCTGCGCTACAAATGTTTGAATATATCCATTTTAAAGCCGCATTTATGGGATGATTCACAGGTAATCAACACCCCTGCTCATCACAGGTATGCCACAGGTGAGCACCTCATCTGCATAGATGCACTGGCCTCACGAGGGAGGGAGGAGCAGTGCCGTTAAACACCCCTCCAGCTAGGCTTCTTCTCATTCCTCCTGGAAAGTGGGTTTCTTGTTAACCTCTTTGATTTCCCCCAGCTTCTTCCCCCTCCTCATGTTTTCTCAATTTAGTTTCATGAAACCTTGTGAGGTGATAGTATATGAACATCTTGACGAAGACAGTGTTGCAAAGTCTTCACAGTTTTCCTACTCTTCCAAGCAGGTGGTTTTCTACAAAAGGTTACTAAGTTTTGGAATACTATTATCAATAATGGTACCTTATCTAGTATTTGAGTTTAAATTACTATCAAATTCACATACAGTGAAACCTGTCTATAAAGACCACCCAAGGGAGACAAGAAAAGTGGTCTTTATAGGCAGATGGTCTTTGTAGACAGGTGCCTATAGTACATGATTTAATGAGAAACCATTTTTAAAGGAAACAAAGAATGTGGCCTTCGTAGACAGGTGGTCACTAAAGCAGGTTTGACTGTATATTATCAGTTATAATCATTTTTTATATAAAATAATCCATAAAAAGCTTGCCTATTAAATCATAAGGTTGGTACAAGTCTAAACTACAAGTTAATCCACAACAGTTTAACATTAAAGACATTAAAGATACTACATAAATTTCTTTTATTGAGTGATGAATGCCAGGTTTGACTTTGTATGAAAGCTCAAAACCTTCTCACTTAAATACATACTATACGAAAGGACTCTTTAGTAATATTTGACTTTGTATACCGTACATGAAGTATCTGGGCTTCTAAGTGGTCAAAACTGCAGGTATGAAATGTTCTACTAACTGCTGGGCAGTATAGCAACAAATGTAATAATAATGATAATATTATTCAGCTTTCATTTAGTGCTTAATACATCAACAATGTTTCTAAGCGCTTTACAGATATGTTATAACCCCGGTCAGAGTTTTTACTTTCGTACAAGTGAGACATGTGCAGTTCAATTATGACTCTACAAATGAATACACTTTCTCTGGAATATTTTTTAAAAATATCTCTTTTTGAGAATCGACACAGGGGATGCGGTATAAAAAAATATTGACTGCTTATTTTGGGGGTCATGGCTAAAACTATAGCTCCTCTGTGATCTTGAGACTGCACTTACCCCCCTTGAATTCATCCCTGAGCACAGTACATCGTTGAGATCACGTTGGGCAATAGATTTAACCATGCCCCTCACAGCAGTCAATATTTCTATACTATGATGAACTCCATTGTTATCAAATAATATCTATAACAATCTAGGGCAGTTTGCACACTTTCCCTTTAAGGCTCTTGCCCCCATTTTTCGGATGACACATTGGTCATGTAAAAACTTGATACGACCCACTTTGCCAGTGACATGCTTTCGTAACGGATGAGTATGGATAGAGAGCAGAGAAGGGCAAATCGATACTGATACGCAATGTGACTATATGAATGATGGGTGGGTACTCAATCACACTATTCACTACTTGCCTGTATGCCATCCTTAGATTTCTATTCAAATCACTTTCCTGCAAATTGTTTCTCCCCACCTCCATTTATTTGCTCCGGTTTTTCCGATCCTTTCCTATCTTGTCTTGATTTTTCTCCATGTTAAAATCCATTTTTATTTTCCACATCACCTTTTCCATCGATCTATTTCTGCTGCGTTTATTCTCTTACTTATTACTTCGAAGATATAAACTGTTTACCAATTATAATGCAATATTCATCTTGTGCAGTCAATCCCAGCCCCAATCGCTTGCATTGTTCATGACAAATGTACAATACATGCACTATACAATATAGATGTTTCCTAAGGAGCTCATAGAGACAGATATCACATGAATCTCATTCTACTGGCTCTTTGGTGTGGCATGATGCATCAGACAGTCTACATACTGTGGTTTATAAATCTTGACCACACCTCATTACATTTTACATCTCACTCCACACATATCCTCGACCTTATCCTCCTCGTACCAGTAACATTCTCTTCTGCCCCCACTCTCCATGGTTACCTCCAACATCTTTTACGTATAAACATCTTGAATGTTCTCCCACTTGAATAGTTAGATATTATCTGCAAGTGTTTGACCTCTTTGGTTCATTCTACTTATTCAGCTAAACCTGCCCATATATGGGTCTTAAAATCACATTTACATGAGGAGAACTTAGACCACGGACTTACTTCCTTTGTTAAACCTAGTTTTGAACAAAAAGTTAAGCCCAGAGTCCAGTTTATATTTCAGTAGATTACTGGCCTTTAGGTATATCAGAGTAAAAAAAGAGAGAGGGAAATAAATATGGATAAGAGAGAGAGAGAGAGAGAGAAAAAAATATAGAGAGAGGGGGAGGGAAGGAGATAGATAGATAGAAAGAGAGAGAGAGAGAGAGAGATAGAGAGAGGGGGAAATAGAGGGGTGGTAGGAAGAAACGAGGGAGAGAGGGAGAGAGAGAGAAAGCTGGGGGGGGGGGGGGTGGGTGTGATAATGGAAAGTCAGAAGGGATACCATACAATTGAAAGGATTTTGAAGGAAAAGTGTATGCTAATTTTTAACAGATCTGTTGAAAGGCTGTGATTCTGCCATTATTTCAAAGCCTGTGAATATTCAAAGGGAGCTTTTGTAATGCTACATGTCATAGAGGTAGCATCCTTCAGCGTCTCCAAACGATTCCTGCGAGAATTACCAGCACCCTTCAAAAGCAGGGCAGGTAGTCCTGCGTGTAACAGCCGTGGCGCGCCGCAATGAATGGTAAATGTCCCAGTGCTATTGGGAGCGTAGCAAGCCCAGAATCCTCTCTGCGGTTGAATCGCTTTAACAGGGCAAGATAACTTCACGACATCTATAACGAGGGAACAAGCGGGATAGAGAGAGAGACAGAGAGAGAGAGAGAGAGAGAGATGGTGAGTCGAGGGTCCTTGATGCTCAAAAAAAGAAATTGTTGTTGATTTGTTTTTTTAGAACAGTGCCACTTGCCCCAGGCAAAGGTGAAATGACTGGCATCTCAGATTTCAAGGAGAGCTCGAAAACCTATTCCATTCCATGCATTTACAATGAAGAATCATGCATGCAAATTAACTCATTTCTTTTTTGCCATGTCCGTTTTTCTTTCTTCAACACATTCTCTAAAACACTATTCTAAAAGATTGAAAAGAGATTGCTGGAATACCCATTGGAGCCAGTACTCGTATCATTTTAGCCAGACTTAATGCCCATCTGGATCCAAACAGACAATATTATTCCTTGTGTTGGTGATGAAGGATCACACTTACAAATTGACTCATTTTATCTTATTTTGTTATGGCGAAAATCATCCAACGATGGAAAACGCCATAAAAAACAACAACAACAATCACCTTCATTTTGTCTTGCAGAATCCATGTCATTTCTTGAACACATTCTCTTAAAGATAAAGACCAGTTATGGTCAGAAACGTTGTGGAATCGGTCAGAAAAGGTTGATCATCTAGCATATAAGTATTGGTGTGTACTGCAAGGCTCTGGAATCATCAAAATGATAAGAAATTTGGCCCAGTCTTCATAAAGTTACAAGCACTGTACACAGAAAGATGTATATGGGACTATGCACACGTGCACGACACGGGCGTTTATCTCTCACATACCAATAGATAAACTAATTTACCAAATATATCAATTAAAAGGCGGTTTCCCGGCAAAATTTTTATCATCATGTATTAGTCAAAACATATTTTTTCACATGATTGGTAATAAAGAGCTTACATTTCACTTTTTTTTTAAATTGGGGCGTTCCAATACTGGTCTTTACCTTTAAGTGATGTATTGAAAGGTAGACAATTTTAATGAAAAGCCAGATAATATATTACATACATATAGCCTAAGGAACATTTCCATTCCCCTTTCTTGGGTAGCTTTGTGAGATGTATTGACATAAAAAACTGCATCCAGAACACGAAAGGTGCAATAGTTTAATAGTGATGTTTGTGAGTGGAAATTTCAGAATTTAACAGATTTTTTTAATGAACGCCTTAAAAAAATATTACATATTTACCAGCTCCAGCTCTAGCTCCTAACATTGTGGTTCTTCTCTACGTGATGGAATTTTAATTTATAACATTTGCACATCTTGCATTCCAGATTTGTCTCGTGTTCTTGCCAAAATTACTAATATGATAATATGAACACACCCCTGCTCCAGACCTTGACTATAGCTACGGTATGCATAACCATGATAATTTGATTTGATAATTTGATTTGTAGAGGTGATTGAGAGTTAAACATTGAATCACATTGATCAGCAAGGGAAATCAATCTCACAGGTATATGTGGTTGATCTAAGGTAGATATGAACAAACTAGTTTGTGTGTTGAGAGCCAGAAGGGTGTTAATTCTGTGTCAAATAAATGAACTAATACCCTTCTGGTTTTCAACAAAGACTTTGAGACTGGAGATCTTCTCTTTGGTTTAAGGGTTAATTCATTACACTCTCAATCAAGAGGTTAAAGGGTTCCAATCTCTTGCCAGTGCTTAATGTCATTGCACATTTTATCTGCAGTTGTCTCTCCATACCCGGGTGTTAATGGCGGGTTCCAAATCTGATGTCAGAATGGTGATATGTAAAGCAGTTGGGAAGTATATTGGAAGGATATATCCTAATGTTGTGTGTACAATATCAAATTTTGTATCTCATGATTGGTTTGTTTGTTTGTGAGTTTAAAAAAGTGTTCAAAACAAGATATTAAGAGGGTAGGTTATGGAATGAAAAGTGGTACATGGAACTTGAGATACAATACCTGTAAAGCAATACATGCAGGTGGTGCACTCTTGGCAAAATTGAGCACGGCTGCCATTACAGCACTCTAGCATTTCAAGGAATTAATTTACATCACCTCGGTTGAGTGTGGCAAATGTAGATCAATGTGTTGCCAAAGGACGTTAGTGCCGCGGCGAGACTCGAACCGCGAACCTTGTGATTGACAGTCCGGTGACATATCCACTCGACCACCACACCTCTACACCATATTCACCATATCATCTGCTAGCAGCTAAAAGGGCATTAACTAACATCCTCAAAAGAAAGGTAATACCCTTCAGTAGATCAAATACTCATTGCTATGCTTTAAAATGTAAAGTGTTATTTTTTTTATATCATGATAAAAAGCAAGCTTGATCTACCAAAAATATTCATGCGTTGGGATGAGTGCGTCACAAGGGATATTACTTACCCGGATAGTCATTGTCATGGATGCTGATTTCATCTTCTTCCTTTAATACTGTATGCTTAATGCCAGAAGGGAATTCATTATTTATAAAATGATATGAACTAATGTCCTTCTGGCTCTCAGCAGACGATATCTCCTCATCTCCATCTCCCAAGAATATCTGTGATACCTACAAGCATTAACACCAGGATATGTTTTGTGTGATTAATCTCTAATGTTTTCTGTTTTTCGTTGAATCCTTTGATATGCTACTCCTGATGATTACACTCCCTTGCGAGGGTCGTTGCATGGCCGCTCGCCAAACCATTTTCGTAAAGTATACCTCCCAGGCGCGGCTTGGATCTCGTTACCAAGCCCCAATTGATAAAATGGTAGCCCCCGGACGAGGGAAATTAATGACGTTTGGCTGTAAAGTAATGCCTTTTGTATCATGTGTTAATGTAGAAGTGTATTTACATGTTTGCAAATTTGATGTGTTGATAGTGGAAAGAAGGGGAAATTTGCAAATGGCTGAAGGGGAAAACAAGTTGTGCTTTGGGTGAATGGGGGAAAGAGAAGAGAAGGGGTTGGATGTTGGCATGCAATGAGAAGAGGAAAAGAGTAAGAAAGAGATAGATAGAGAGAGAGAGAGAGAGAGAGAAAGAGGATATTGATGAATTAGATTAAAGGCAAAAAGAGGAAGAGAGAGACTGAACAAGAAATGAAGAGTGATATGAGATAGAAAAGGGGGATAGGAGAAGGACTAAAGAAAGGTGAATAGATAGAGAGAGGAATACAGGCAGAGATGGTGAGAGAGATACATAAAAGAAAGAAAGAAGTAGGGATCTAAGGAAAAAGAATTGAGAAATGATAGGAGCTGGATAGACAGGAGAAAAATGGAGGGAGATGTAATAAGATAAAGAGAGATAAGGTAAATCAAAAACAAAATATGATGGGAAAACATGAAAGACAGAGATAAACTACAGCAAAAAAAAGAAATAGACAAACAGGAAGAGAGGGCAGATATAGAGGAGAGAGAGAGAGAGAGAGAGAGAGAGAGAGAATTAGAGAGAGAAAAAAGCAGGGTAACTGATAACAAAATAAGAATAAAAGGAATCCACAAACAGAGACTAAGATGTAATAGCAAAAACATATAAATATGAAAGATAAAATTAGAATTTGTTAATTCTTTTGATATATGTCAATGAGTCTCTTTCTCTCTTTATTGCTGCTTTCTGCTTTCTTGTCAATATACATGATAAAGGTAGAAAGCAGAAAGCAGCTATAGGGAGAGAAAGAGAAATATAAAAGGTAAAAGGTGGACAACAATTTAAAATAATTATTACTGAAGAATGTTAATTAGTAGCAAAATATGCATTTTATTACAATGTGTATGTCTTAGGTATGAGAAAGACTACATGTATTGATAAAATATAAGTATTCAAATTTAGTATTACAATTTTTTGCGAGCATTATAGTTGTGCCAGAGAGGTTACAAGAGCTTTTACAAAGATTGCTACTGTAATGATATGAATACAATCCATGAAAACTAAGGACACTTTACTTTAAGGACAAACGTTTGATATCAAAATGGACATTCTTGGCAAAAAAGATTTAACTTGTTTAAAGTAAGAAAAGTTGAAAGGAGAGGGAAATTATAAACTATTTAGAAAAGAAAAATAGAGGGGGGGGGGGGGCGTTGAATGGGAGAAAAAAAATAGACAGAGAGAGAGGTGGGTACTGAAAGTGAGATTAAGTGTAGAAATTGAAATAAAGAGGGAGAGAGAGAGAGAGAGAGAGAGAGCGCCAGCAAGCTAGAGAAGAAAAAGGGAAAGTATTAAATTTGATCAATTCAGAGGTAGTTCTTTCAAGCAAACATAAACCTCTTGATTTAATCTCACATAAAAATGA
This sequence comes from Strongylocentrotus droebachiensis, assembly GCA_035222895.1. Taxonomy (NCBI): domain Eukaryota; kingdom Metazoa; phylum Echinodermata; class Echinoidea; order Camarodonta; family Strongylocentrotidae; genus Strongylocentrotus; species Strongylocentrotus droebachiensis. The sequence continues at coordinate 41,511 of JAVYIG010003817.1, forward strand.
TTTCCTTAATTGTCACCTTCATGTATATAGCTAGAAGAACTAGTGCAAACATTTTATGTTTTGAAATGGTCTATGTATTTATGACTTTAATTTGACATTTGATCTTAAAACCTGACAAATTACATTAGATATTGGTAAAGTTGTCATTTTTTTCTTTCATCTTCAAGATAATGGTATAGTACATGTCAGCAAAACTAAGATTTCTTTGCCAAACTTTGACATGCATATGAAATAGGATTGAAATTGATGATTTCATTTAGAGTTGCATAAAAACATTATTTTCAGTGCACATGAAGTTGTGTTGCTCGTGAATTGTGATTTATGGGATAATTTAGGTTCAGACTTTTTAAAAGTAAATCAAGATTGCAGATAAAACGATTTAAACAAATTTAAATTGGTGCTGAATGCTATAGACATGCACCAAGAAATAGTCTTTATTAGTTATGCTTTCAAAGATAATTTAGAAAGGTGAATGAATCTCTTCCTTCAATTATAATTGAATCATGTTCATTAATTCTTATTTATTTAAAGTAGCTTCAACATTTCCTGGAGTGATCACTTAAAAAGAGAGTGTAGATTCCAGGTTATCTCACGTTTGATGTTTATTTTCCTTGACTGGTAATGAAGCAGTACTAAGCTCAGGGATTGATAACCAAAGGAATTGCTGCTTTGCTTCCTATGCAAGATACTTGCTAATTTAAGAATAAAATTCCCCATCAAAAGACACTTTATCAACAGTTGTATTTGTTAACCCAATTCTACAAAGGGAACAAAATGCAATGCGTTCAAATTTCATTGATCAATATCATTCAAAAAAAATTGTTGATATCTTTTACTATACTATATATTATAGGAAAGATATAAAGCAACTGTGCATGTCTGGTGTTAGTGCATAGAAACACTATGCAGCCTTGATTTAAACCTGATTCAGTAAAAAACAAAAAAAGAGAGAGAATGAAAGAACGAAATAACTCCTGGCCAGGAGGTGGAAAATGCAAACTAGCTCTATCAGGTATTTACTTCACGAGAAGAGTATTCCCATGGTAACACTCACACCTACCATTTTGCACTCGCACAATTGCTTCACCCTCCAGTCAAAAACAAACAGAAAGTAGAAAAATCAGAACAGGGAAAAAAATAAAGAGCCTTTTTCGGGTCACTGCTTGAATTGATCAAGGGTGTTTTTCAAATCATTGAGTTATTTTGAGGTTGGAAAGTGTCGGGATGGAGAGCAGAGTATTCAGTTTTTACGCAACTCAAGCATAGGACAGGTCAACGGAACAATATGAAGGGAAAGGATGGGAATGAGGGGCAAAGAAAAAGGGAAAATGATCAGAGTTTAATAAAGGGTTCTAATGAGCTTTCTACCTTGGGCTGTTAGAAAAGAAAGAAAAGAGTGATTGGAAAAGCTATTGATGCCTAAAATCAGTCCTAAATGTAGCAAACCGACTTGGCTCTTTCAAGTGAACTTTTCTGATTGATGCAAGGGATATATATGTGTTCTTTGAGCAATTTGAGGTATAGTATAACGTTTTTAATCTGTTGTGATGTTGGTATGAGTATTGCATGGATTTTAACCTAGAGAGTACCAAGCCCAAAATAAGTTTTGATAAAACCATCAGAAATGTGTGTAAAATTTAAGAAATAGTCTGTCATAGGTTAAGAATTCTGGTAATAATGACAAATGAAATCTCAAAGATTCCAGGAAAGGGGAAGGGAGACAGAGGCAGGGAGAGAGGGAGAGAGAGAGAGAGAGAGAGAGAGAGAGAAAGAGAGTGAGAGAGAGAGAGAGGGCAAGGGGTAGGTTAGATAAAATAGTTGGATATAGAGAGTGGGGGGGGGGGGACGTGTGGGAAGAGGAAAACGGGATTGCAAAGAGCATAATATAAAAAGGGAAACACATGATTTCCCTACTGTCAGAAAAAAAATACTTGGATGCCTTTCAAAGCCTAAACTAAAGTCCTGTATGATTATATTACAGCCATTTAAATTACATTTTTTGAAATTTTCTTTCTTGACAACCTAGTGAATTTATTCTGATTTCTGGCACTCAAAGAAGACTTCTTTCCCTAACTAATCTTGACATAAGATATCAACCTAATATTTCCTTGGTTGCCAATATGAGACTTACTTTTAAAATGCACTTAAGTTCATGGTATTTCTAAACTCAACCTTTAGATATCGTTATATCTTAGCTAAGTGATTTTGACTGATGACTAGCTCAAAATTAGAAGGTCATATTATGATTATGTTTCAGAAATAATCGTTAAAAAGTAAAATAAAAAGAGATGGAAAAGTAGAGATAATTAAATAAATAGATATATAGAGTGATAGATGGAAAGGGAGAGAGAGAGAAAAAAAGAGAGAGATGAAGGGGGAAGCAATATAAAAGGGGTAAAATGTATGAGCTTGGTAGCATTAGAGAGAGTGGTAACAGATGAAGGAAGATTAACCATGATTTAAATTTAAAAAATAAAAATTTAAGATATACACAAATAGATAGTAATCATCTTGAAAGAAGAAAAAAGAAAGAAAAAGTATTGAGATAGATCTTGAAAAGAGGTAAGGAGATATGTAAGGAAAACTTATTTTTCAACTAGTGTTGATTAAAGTGGATAATTATAGAGAAAAGGGAGAACGAGGAGAAAAGAAGAGAAAGGAAGAGAGTGAGAGAGAGAGAGAGAGAGACAAAGAGAAAGAGGGAGAAAAAAGATGAAAAATACAGAAAATTAATATAAAAGATTGTAATATCAATGTAACCAGATAACCAAATGAAATCTCAAAATGATTATATTTGATTAGAAAGAAAAGTCATAAATAGGAGGAGTGGGAGATATTAGAGTTGATGGAAGGAGGGTGAGACTGAGTTTGGACTGGGGCATTGACTGATGAAATACCACCACATTTTGTCTCCTCAGCTAGAATTTCACCACAAAAGCTCATTCAAGAATGTTGTAGAGTTACATTATCTACAAGTGCCACTTATAGTTGCCACTTATAATTGCTCCAATATCATTTTTTCTCTCATTCTCTGCGGTGAAGACTTTTAAATGATAAAGCCTAATGTAAGAAGACAAGAAGCATGTCTATAAATCACCAGTGGTCAGATCCACCTCCCCCCCCCCCCCCCCTTCTCGAAAAGCAAAACAGAATGTGTAGCGGAATTTGAAGTTGCTATTTTGTAATCTAGAGTTTTTGTGATTGGATTGCATTTCGAAGAAAATTTGGCTTAAAATAGTTTTGAAATGTTTGCCCCCTGCATGTGCATTAAATGTGTTGTTGGGATTAACAAAGGATAACCAGGTTAATGAACGATGTCGGAAATCATTTCCTAAAAGGGCTCACATCACATTTTCCATTTTGAGACTGTTTGATATGGTCTGAATATAGCTTGCTTCTCTCGATGAAAAGCTCAGTAAATCAGAAGTGATACACTGATAATTATTCTCAAACCATCATACAAAATATGCACCAGAATGAACATAACAGCTTTGATCTAACTCATTCTGACCTTTTGCTCTCACTATTTCATGTAATTATTTCCCTACTTTCTTATATCTAATGAACCATAAATTTGTCCTGGGATATATACGAGGCAAATCTTGCAACAATACTTTATTTTTGTTCGGCCTTTCAAATATAGAACATTCTAAATCAAAAGACAATTTCATATGACACAATACTTCATCTATGATGAGTTAGAATTTTTCAATAAGAGGGAAAGGGTTAACAACCTAACTGGTAAGTGTCTAGTATAATATTTCAGAGATGCTTTAGATAATAAGCATGGGTATGAAACAAAATAAATTGAGAATATTGATAGCGGGCCCTCAAGCGGTCATTGGCCTAGCTCTGTCACCCAAGTTTAGAGTAATTCAGTTTGTCCATATACTCAAGGCGGGTTGATAGATTTTCTTCAATTTTTTGCTGTTTGTGTTATTTTAGTACACTGTGAGCAGGCAAAGTGATTATTTTGTTGTTGTTTTTTCTTTACAAAAATTTCATTTCTACTCTGTTGATATCTCTACCTCTCTTACATACCCTCATTTGACTTAATGTCATTTACTTATCTTTTCCCCTGTTTTTCTCTACCTCTACCTATTTTGAATATATATATTGAATAAGGCAGTTGCCTGATGATCGCTTGTAAAGCATGAAACTCAGAATAGCAACCATGTTCCACTAGTCTGCCCTATTCAATATATTTTTGCTCATGGAACACTGTACGAAAGGATAGAGCAAACCTTCGTATATATATATGTATAAATATATACTCCTCAAAGTACTATAATTTGGCTTAGATAATCAGTCAGAATATTTTTTACAAAATATTTTTTAAAGCTCTTGAAAAAATTATTTATTAGGAAAAAGAAGAAAAAAGGTTTTCGAGAGTAAAATGAATACAAAAATACTGAGAGTCACTTAAACTCTGACACTCTTTGATTCTATTGATTCTAATTGTGCTGTTTTTCTCACTCTGGTTTTATTGTCTACCCTATCCACTTAATACCTCTTATCTCTAATAATAATAATTATAATATACAATATGTAAAAGGTGCCAAGTCCAATGTTTTTAAGACCATAAAGGGAAAATTTAAAATAAGAGAGAGGAGGAGAGAGAGAGAGATACAAAATTACATAATACAAAGCTTTTTCTACTATTGCTATGCAACTCTACTAATAAAAATTCTACTGTTGCTATGTAACTCTACTAATACAAATTCTACTTATTGCTTCTTTCCTTTTTCCCATCCTAATTCTTATTTGTTCTGCATCTGTTTTCTTCCCTTCTCTTTCTCTTATACTCTCTACTCTTCGCTCCTCATTCTTTTATCTTGCTTCTCTTTTACCTGCCTTCATTAGATACCGTCTCTCTTTTCCCTACTCCCCCTCTTCCGCTATATTCCTGTTGTCCTTCTCTTCACTTGTTCTTCGGACCCCTCTCATCCCTCCTCTATATTTCTAATTGTATACACAACACAAAAGCAACTACTCTTGATAAATCAACGTAACACAATTTTATCAATAGCCTTGAGCTTTACCAAATGAAATGTGGGAACATAACAATGACATATAATCCGGACATCATTTCTAAGGGATAATACAAAAGGGTATTGAAATTTCCATTGAGTTGATTTTTTTTAAAATTAGTTGTGTTCATGTAAGCACCTTTCTTGCCACCACCCCTTTTCTACAGCAACAGAGATGAAATCTCTTCTCTTTCTTTTCACCCCACCCCTCCCCCTCCCTCTCAGATATTTATTCTACTTAAACTTTTTCCTCTATTTGCCGTTCCTATTTCTATATCAATAGAGTGATATTCTATTCTCTTTCTCCTCACCCCACCCTCCCTTCTCCATAATGTTCTACCTGTATACACACCTATTTTTAAAAGAGAGATAATCATTACTCCAATTTGCTCACACCTATTCCCATGTTGTTAAACCTGAGCAATCAACTTGTTAATGTGATCCATATTACTGGAGGTAAAGCTTAAGTTAATCCATCTCCTCAACCCTGTTTGATTGATGAGATGAAATAGATCCATGATGTTGCTTGAAGGGCGGAGGACAGTGCTGCCCACCGAGATGCTAACAAGTGGTTGTTTGATCATAAGGAGGAGGAGGAGGGATGGGAGATGAGAGAGGGAAGGGAGGAGGAAAGAGAGGAGAGAGAGAGAGAGAGAGAGAGAGAGAGAGAGAGAGGGAGGAGGAGAGAGAGAGGGGCAAACACCGAACAGGGGAGGGAGGAACGGAGGGAGGAAGAGGGGAGGAGGAGGAGGAGGCAAAAGAGAGGGAGGGAAGAGGAGAAGAAATACGAAGAAGGAAGGGAGGAGGGGGAGGAGGTGGAGGAGGAGGAGGAGGAGGAGGAAGAGGAAGAGGAGGAGGAGGAGGACAAAGAGGAGGAAGAGGAGAAGGAGAAGGAGAAGGAGAAGAAGAAGAAGAATGAACATATATTCACTTGTTTTTATCCCGTTTCCATTTTCCCTCCTTTCATCTATACTATTTATTCTCATTATAGTGTAAAGGATATAACAATCAAAAGAATAATACCTTCCAGTTATCACTCAATTTCTGCCCACTCCTATTTTACATTTTATCAAAAACTCCAATAGTTTTCCTTCTGATGGAAAATGTAAGGGTGTTTTTAATAGTCTTTAGTTGTGAATATACATGTATATATGTCAAAAATGCTCAGACAGGGCAGATCAAGGACTTTATAGATTGCAAATATTTGGAATTATCTTTCTTTTTTTAATCAAGTATATTTTACATCTAACATTTAAAGATGAGTGGTAAAACAATACAATGAGAGTGGGAAAATATAATTAACAAATAGTTTTGTACCTCTTGCATATACTGTACAGGATTTCCTTCTTATTAAAACGCAGTGATTTTTTTTTAGTCTTTTAAAGACATTCATTCTTTTATTTGAAGTTAGAAATAGAGAAATGTGTAATTTGCTTGATCATTAATATGAATTAAATATTATAATATGCACTGAAAGGAAATGAGAATGTGCTGCATTTCTGGACATATTGAGAAACCGATATACACAGAGCTGAACTTTGTAGTAAATTTTAGGGGATTCCAAAATACATTTAGCATCCCCTGTGACATAATCATGGAATAATTGGAACAGCTCCCCCTTGTGGCCATCTAGGAAAGCATGCAACCTAATTTGATGTTGTGGATATCTACAAATAATTTGGGTTTAAAAGGAGCCCTAGTACATGTTTTCCAAGTCATACAATGTACATAATACAAGAGAACTGGTAGGTTTTGATTTTGTAACATAAACATTAGCATTAACATGTTGTTGACACATGCACTTACAGGTATGGTGCTTGGAAATATTATTAGGGGTAGACTTTAGAATTAAAGGAAAGACCTCTGTATTTCCAATGCCCCAAGTAAAAGCCTCTCTTCAAGCAAATTAAATTGGAAAGAGAGAGAGAGAGAAATAGAGAAAGAGAGAGAGAGAAAGAGAGAAAGTGAGAGAAAGAGAAAAGAACAGGAGAAAGAGAGAAAAGGGGCGAAAAAAGCTTCAAAAAAGGGGGATATTATATGGTTAGAAAGGGTCAAATGATGATAAACTAGAAGTGCAATATAAATAAAATTGTTTTTCTTTCATTATAGGGTAGAGGATACAAGAGTAATACTCAATTCATTTTGATATATGATAAGATATATATAGTGTACATTGAGTGACAGACAGAGAGAGTTGAGGGAAACTGTGAGAAAGTAAAGTGAAAGGAGGAAAGAAATAGGAAATTGAAAGAGACAGATAGATAAATAGATGCAGAGAGATAGAGGGGGAGGGAGGGTAGGCAGGGGAAAATGAAAGACAAAAATGAATAAAAGAAGGAAACTGTCAAGAGAGGGAGAGAGAAAGAGAACACCACATGAAATATAAAAAATGGAAGAGGGACCATGAGAAAGAAAGAGCAAAAAGCCATAGAGCATATGTTTCTTTTATTTGAATGGTGACAGAGCCATAGTGATATGAATGAAAGCGTCCGAGTATGGTTTTTATCCTGTATTGATTTTTGACACCTTTCCTATTTCTTGGTAAGCTTCTGACTAAACCGATGATACGTGCTAAGACCGATGATACGTGCTATGAAATCAACAAGTTGCAATGTCATTGGAATAAAAAGCTCTGCTTATATTTTTAGTCATAAAGAGATAGGTCAATGAATGTCCTTTGTAAGAATAATTATTGGGATAGAAATATATGTTGATATTTTAAGGTTGATTGCATTTATTTCATTTTAAATCATCACATTTAGCATTATTTTGTTTATATTTTAGTATACATATACTAGTAATGAGTTTTAATCAATGTAATGATCAGAAAATCATGCATACGCTATTGAAGATGTTTTTGTTAAGGTTACCTCAACAAAAAATGATAATAATATCATAGTTGTTCCTACCATCACCACTATCATTATTATTACCATAATCTTTGATCCAATACAATTCCCTTTTTACAATTTAATTGATATGACATCATATGGCATTAAACAAAATATCATTTATCAAACATCTTTTATCAATCAATAAATCCTCCCCGCCCCCTCCCCCCCCCCCCCCTAATACAAAAGTGTTGAACTATACTCATCCATCCATAACCATGAAAACTTTGATAGTCTCTTTTAATTTTCCTTTGGGGAAGGAAGAAGAACAAATATAAAGGCATCCTGCCTCTCCTTTTCCGCATACTTCTAATAATATTCTCCATGCTCGAGCTTATCTGAATTAGCTCTTTATACCTTAAAGCAGAATTACAATCTTTTTAGAGACTCTTTCCTTTCATCGTTAGTCATTCCCTCTTGTCATAGCCCTCTATTGTCTCTCTCGATCCACCGCCACCGACCCACATGGTCTGCGCTCAATTCTGATAATAATGTAGGTGGGAGAAAGTAGCTTTACAAGCAGCTGCCCCTGAGTGAGAATCAACCACCAGATGAAAAGCTAGGTGGCAGGGAAACGCAGTAACAATAGCCAGCCAGCCCTTAGACTTAAAGACTTAGCCGCATTATCATATATAAGTCTACACGCGAGCTAATGTCATTAACAATAGGCGAGTGTTGGGAAAGTGTTGCACACAACCTGCTCCAGCGAGCCTTTAATAATACTGCGATGACTAATTGAAAGTCACGGGTAAGCTGAATGCGATGACGCTGGCTGCTAGGGGTTTCGCCAAATTATTGAATTATCCGATCGATTGTGATGATTTAGGTGAAGTTCATGTAAATACCTGTCTGTGGTTCTAATCGTTGTGGTTTGTGTTATTATGCTGGGTATTAAATGCCAGTTCTCTTTGCAAGGAATATGCAAATGTTATTCATGAAAAGGATTTAAAGCTACCCATAGATGGCAATTGCTTATAGACACAAAATATTGAGTTATTCTAAAGCACCAAACATTTTGGGGGGTAAAATGTTTTCTAGTTATTTCTCAAATGTACATGTATAAAACATAATTAAAACAATTGAAATAAATATCCTTGAGAGTTCTCTTCTTCACTATGACCGGTTTCAATTTTATTTCTTCAGATAGTTAATTCAAGATTGAAATGTATAAACAAAATATAAATATGTATATTTATAATGCTGAATTAGAATGATAACAGTAACATTTGGATAAGATGTGCCAAGAAAATTCGCTGGTGCTAGAATAAATTTACTATAAGGAGCAAACTAACATTGTTTTTTCAGAAAGATGTGATACCTAAGTACAAACTATCTTCTCTGTTACCATCAAGACGAAGAAAATGACACTGTGAAGTCCAACTTCTCCTTTAAATAAAAAGATCTAATAGTAAGTGAATACCTCCAAGCCAATCTCCATTGAACCAGCATTTCCCACAAAACCAAACTGTTTAGCATGTAGATTGCTCCAAACCACACACTGCTGTACTGAATGCTAATTGCCTTCTGTGCCGGTTACATTACTTGGAATTTTGTTCCGTGTAAATTAAGCAGTGTTATCGAGCTCTGCGCGTGATGTTTCCATGCATAAGACTGAAATATGATGTGTGCAAAATTTTAATGGTTTTTATTGTTGTGTGAAGGGTGAGACTAACTTTACTGTCAGGGGTCATTTCAATGACAATTGTCAAATCATAAATATTTTAATGGAATAAATGTTAAAATGTGTGGGCCTTGGAGTTGTGATAGCATGAAGCCTAGTGTATCATTAACATTTAAGATTAAAACTAAAATGTGCTCAAAGGGCCAATAGATGGTTTGTTTTTTACATTTGTGTAGCATTTTTATAGCACTTTCCCTGGCCGTTTTTTTACATGTGAAAAATATATTTTTGGGCTATTTTCTTTATATTTGCATGGTATTTCCAATAAAATTAGACTTTTTTTCTTTAACTTTCACATGGAAAAATAGAATTAGCTAAAAACATATTTTTAGGCTCTGTTTTGGAACAAAATATAAATGAAAATATATTCATACCGGTAGTTGAAAATACATGTAGTACAAAAAAATAATTCTGTATTGATTTTTCACTAGACTTTGATTAGTTTTAGTCTATTTTATCTTGATTAGGGTTTGTATGGTTTGACAAATGAATTATAGATTTGCATCTTTTGACTGATATGCATTACCAAGTCATGTAGTACACTTGCTATTATAGACATTCAGAAGAAGAAATGCTATATTTTTACATTTGGAACATGAAGCATAACAGAATTGCCACTATCAAAGAATTTGGCATATTTATGTTTCAACTTTCCCAAAATACACTATTCTTCTTAACTATTTCCAATGTTTACCCCCTAATGATCTTCAATATGAAGACATTTTTTTAAAGCACGCAAACAATTATCTAGTTTATTTCAACTTGTAAATAACATGCAGATTTTCCCCCAATTACCTGATTCCTTCTACCCTTTAGTGGCAAATTAAATGCCTTATAACTAATGCAAATTGCACCATCTTTACTTCTGAACCAGCAAAATATGTCATCTTGTCATTATTTTGTCAATTGTATTTATAAAATTGTCATTAGAAAGGTATTAAAAAAAAGGTATATCTCTGTCATTGAAGCCATTACTCATGATGCCTGGAAAAGCCTTTGTGAGAAATGATTGAGTTCCACTTTGTGACTAAAGCTGTTTCCTGAAACTTAAATCAATACTACTTACTACCCAACAATAAACTTAATCTTATTAAGGGATGTTACTCTAATCCAAACTCACTGAGCATGAAATTGCTCCCTTCTCATCCCCTAAATAATACCAACACCAGCAAATTATACCATTATCTATCCCCATCAATACCTCACTCACTCAAGAAGGACTCCATGCATGCAAGAACTACAAGTATCTGCTGATTAAAGGTATACTGGTATCTATCTATATAATATTGAAATAATAATCTTAAAGTAGTATAAACATTTGTTTTGGAATAATTTTTCAAATCTAAATTTCCACTATATTTCTTTCCCCAAATGTCATATCATTCACTTTCATAATCACAGTAGTATCTGGGCGACCAGAAAATCAACATAAATCTATCCAGTAACATTTCATAGATTAACAGCTTTTCTAACTCAAACTTTTCTACTACTATTGCTACCCCTCTCTGCACCCCTTGGTAGATTTGACTCACTTTGTGTTACCCCTAATTCTTGAAAGGTAATCTCTTTTGTAACACTTAATGCTATTGTCATTCTCTCATAAATTCCTGGGTGGCCACCAATGTGAATCTAGTCACACAAATGACAGTCAAAGATTTTGAGAGATGAAGATGTATTCTATCTACATTTCAGGGAAACCTGTACACAATGTAATGTGTAGTATGTTTGGAGCCAGAAGGGTGTTATCTTATATCATTCAACATAGAGTTTGTTTGTTTGTTTGATTGATTTTATTTCTGCGTTCAAAAATATACAAATTCAAAGTCAAAGTACAAAATTTCGAACAATAACAAATACAATGAATACAATGTTTACAAAAGTAATTAAATGAAAAATCATGTACAATTATATAATTCGATAAACATGTACGAAGCATACAATAACATAAGAAATATGAAATATTTTCAATAAATTAGAGAGGTAATTTGGAACGCAGGAGACCACCATCGTGAGCGGTTAGGCTGGAAATGGATGGCGGCCTCGTAGTTAACATCCTTTTGGCTCCAAACAGAAGATAAAGCACATTTTTTAAAACAATTTATGGAAATGGAATTTCACTATTGGACATACCAGCAAAATTGAATTTCTTTTGATGGAAAGTGAAAGACTGGAGAAGGCAACAAAATAATATGATAATACTTCCCTCATATAACTATCAAATTTTGTTGGTTCTGTTTTTGCAAACAAGCAGTTTAATGTGTTTGAAATCCATGTAAATTATATTTTAACTGAAGCGTCTATTGCTTTTAATAATATTTTAAAAAAGATTATGGCCTAAATTCTTCTTCTATGTTAGCTTTGATGTTTAGACCCCTTGTAATGTACATATGTGAAGAAGATTGGATTATACGAACACATGTCGTTACAAACATTGTAGAGAGGGCATAACCCTATATGCATAGGTTTTGTATGACACCCTAGCTAATATTGACTTGTGTGTTATTATGATACTTACGCTGAGGACATCTTCTATGGTGTCATGTAAACAGAAGATCCCCAGCCTAAGTATAATGGGTCAGTTTATGCAAATAAAAACAAAAATAGGGCATGCAAATATTGTGTATGATAAGATTTATGAAAGGTATTCCTATTGCAACACCAGGGCTAGTGGGTGATTTTGGAAAAATACTAAAATAGGCCTATATATTTGTAAAGTACATTGTGAAAAATTGCTTAAAAGGTAATGGGAATCATGAAAGGTTATGTTTGAGATGGTAAAGTTATGGATTTTATTGAAAATGATGCTCTGTTTCTAATAAAGATATTCTTTTAGTACTGGTACATGTACATTGGACTACAATTCCTGCTAAAATAAAAAATAATTAAAATTTTCCTCACAAAAACACCTTTCTTCAGACTTTCAAGATATATTTTTGTTGAAATTTGAAAAAAATCAATCAAAATTCAACTATTTTTTTACAACCATGAGAAAATGTAAACAATTATACCTTCAATGCAATTGAATCTTTAACATAGAAACTGTTTTAAAGGGGGAAAAGGCATTGTCTTATCATGCCAGTGTACCTTTGTTTTATCTGTGACTTCTTACAAAAATGCAGAGCCGGGCTAGCCTATTTGATGGCAGCCTTTTACTTGACTAAACACATAGGCCTATTCACCTGAGCTTCAATTTTTGTTGTAATTGCAAGAACTTCAACAAATACAGATATGTGATTTAACACTTTCATAGAATAGAAGAAACTTAATGGATGTTCTCTTAATATTGCTGAAATGTTGGTCTTTAATTTAGCAAAAAATAATGGAAGTCCCTCAGTTGTTATGGAGTATAGCATCAAAACAATCCCTCCCGGTAGGGGAGTGGAGCATTCCAACTCAAACTGCTAAACCACAATAACACCTACTGTGCTTGCTCTGTGGATGACTCTTCCATTCACAGTAATAGGCGTGTAGCAAATCCATGCTTCTACAACACATCACAGGCGTGCTCTCATAAAAGAGACATGCTTCTATACTTAGTCTACATATTCAGACCTTGTTTTCAACTTTGGCAAAAAAAAGAGCTCGTTTGAATAATTTACAGATAATTCTGTTATATTTTTTCTTCCCATTTTCATTATTGATGAGTTTTTTTAATATCTATTTTCTAAGTGATTTTGATTTCTTTCTTTAAATTTCATATATTAGAGAAAACTATATTATATTCAGCTTGTCTCTCAGCAGAACTACATCTAAATCAATGTTTAAATCTTGAATTTTATTGGAGGAAGAACTCAACTTGAATATAAAAATGTAATCTAATGTGTTTTGGATAAAAAAAAATATGAACCCAAATGAAGTGATAAGTCAATTTAGTGTGAAATTTGCTTGAACACATGGGCCTTTATTCCTGATCCTGATCAAACCTGATTTGAATTGAGGCTTTTTTTTCCTTTGAAATTGGGTTCAAGAGAGAAAGTTTGTGTATTTGTGTGGGGGGGGGGGGGTAAAATCTATAAAAAAAAGTCTCGGACATGGCTCATGTTTTAGGAGCATTATTATGTCTACAAAATCGCTGAAAACCATAAATAAATAATGAATAAATAAATGAATGTATAGATAATGAATACATAAGTGAATAAATAAATATATAAATAAGTGAATGAATAAATAAAACTGGTTCATTTAATAAATAAATGAATTAATGAATAAATAAATTGAATAAAGATTACCGGTAATATATAGTAATGTATTATTATCTAAGTATTGCCAACTTTGGAAAGCGCTTAGAAACATTGTATTAAGCGCTATAGAAATACAATGTATTATTATTATATATAAATGAATGAATATATTCACATAACTAGTGAATGAATGTATGAATAGATAACGAATCAATGAGTTATAAATAAATAATTTGTTAATGGGGGCTCTATGCCGCTCTTGGAAACACAACTATGATAAGTATATATATCATAGCACTACTTTGGGGTGTGTGGGTGTGATAGGAATCACATATATGATTAATTGAATTATCAGAGGATCAAACAATTTCAGGAATTGGGACAGTAAGTTGACCCTCCCTCCGTTCATGGACAAATCTTTCTGGAAAACTCAGATGGGTTGAAAGAAACATGCATATAGTGAGTTTGGAAAGCACATTTGAAAAAGCTAATTACATACCCATTCAGGAGATATACCAAACCCTGATCTAGATATGACACCATTGCTGGAAATGTGTGAAAAATATAATAATAACTTTTCCATAAGGGGAAGTCCATTGGTATTATATTAATAATGGTGTTGAGATGATTGTATCCTGTTGATCATACTGTAAATACAAGCTTTCAATGACTCTAAATTGATATAAAAGAAAAATGAGTATATATGGCTAGAGGTTATTTTGTTACTGTGTGGAGCAAATTTTCTTAGTGATGAGGTTGAAAAGAGTAGTTCACAATGTCAACACTAATGAAAATAGATACGTTAGGGGTCTGAATATGAAGACTGGTTAACTCCATACACACTTGGTCATAACAGCCATGTACAATACCTATTGTGTATGCTCCCCATGTGTAATACACGAGGAAATACCTTGTGTATTGAAGGGCATAGAGCATGCGAAGGAGAGAGCTACTCGCGTGGTATGTGTGTACATAACACTGGCATCTCAGTCGAGCACTGGAGCTCTATCGGGACGTATCGGGCGCTATCTATACCAAGCTAGCTCGCTATCTACCGCCAAGCTTCTATAGGCCTTCTCAACATCACTTAGTTATTATCTTGTGAGTGATGATACCTGATTATTTGGATTTATTCAAATCTGTTTGTGATTTATGTGTTTGATTACTCCGCGGAAAAGAAGATTTAAGATTTGGAATAGATAATCAGTTTTATGCCAGATTTTCGTCCAATCTTTTGATTTATTTTTTAAATGCAGGTCAGTCAGGTGGTGAAAGTGGACGTCCGCAGACGACGTCTCTGACCGTTCGTTCGCTTGAATCTCGCTGTCTGACCATCTCTTCAGTGCTTTAAACAAAGGGGAAAGGATAAAAACAAGAACAGAAGGAAAAGATGAGTTCCAAAGCTTGGTGACTTCAAATACCCAGGAATTGATGATCGGTGCATTCTGGAAAACAAAGCATCATTTTAATATTCAAATCATAAATAGCTTACTTGGAACGGAAGCTCCTCATATGAATAGAGAATAAAAGCGAAATTGATCTGATCAGCTGTCTTTTCTCAAGTGAAGGATTTTTCTCTTGACTTCTTCTTGTGGATCGTGCTTGTGGAATTCAAGAAGAATTGTGTAATTTTCTTCAATCTTCATCGTTTACGCAACTTTTGATTTCTCCCTGCTCCGCCAGCCAGCCATCCAGCCTCATGGACTAATGTAAGGGATTATTATAGTTGAGGAAAATCACCATGGAGATTCGAGGAGGATACCAAGTCATGATGATGATATTATGGATAGTAACATCATCGAGTGGGAGTAACACACAAGGTAGGCCGGTTCATAATATTCCATTTTTATCCTTCTCCCTCTAATTTCCCTTATCGGAGCTAGCTACCTAGCAATCTATTTATCCCCCTCCCCTAAGGCAAGTACCTCTTCCTTTACCGCTCCACCTACTACAAGCTTTTCCGCATTTAGAGAGATCTTGGCTCGTTTTCGCCTCAAGAACACCGGTGGAAACTGTGCATAAATTTAAATAGATAACACTATAGAGGGATAATCCCCACTATGTAAGCCATATATTGCCAATTAGCTCCAATGTAGCGTATAATAGCGAGTGTCTACAGCTGAGTGTGGGGAGGACACAATTCCATTCATCATCTGAATTATTTTCACAGCAGTATTATCAGAGACAGTCATACTCGTAAATGTAGCTCTGTCTTTTTGCACTATTCTGCCCACATAACATGAGATTGTAAACTTTCTTCAAGCTTTCTAGTCTTTTTTTTAGTCTCCTCGATTCTATGAAATGGTTGCTTGTGTAGCTGAAATAAAGCTGCACTAAAACTTGTATCCCTGTTGTCTATTATACCATTACATATTTATTCAAAATCTAAGATTAAATTTGCTTTGCTTTCTAGTGCAATTTAATTTCCTGTAAGATGAAAGAGGAATTTGGGAAAACCAGTCTGGTTTGCATCATATAAATATAGCATTGTATATAGCAATATAGTATAGTACAGTGTAGATATATTTAATGTGTATGAATGCTGTTCGAAGTCATTATGTACTTTTTAAAATACTTTTCTTTTCATGCAAAATGATTCAGGCAACAGCATAATGGCAACTTTATGACTTCCCGTACATTCAAATAACAATTAACTTGAAAGCCGCAGAGTTATACCTATATAAAGCATCAACCCTGTATCTACTATAGGCTAGAGGTACAACAAATAAAGAAAGATTGAAAACATAAAGGCCGAGTAAGAAAGAGAGAGAGAGAAAGAGAGATAGCTACAAAGAAGAATAAATGTTGGGGTAAGAAAGTTGGTGAATAGGGACTTAGGGATACAATTTAATGGCTCACTACAATTACAGATTAAGATTGACATAGTCAATGGGATTATAGAGATTAGTAAGGGATTATGTAGTTTGTTAAGCCTCTTACAGTGATAATGGCTTCCATAAGACTCTCTTTAAATAGAAAGACTTTCATCGAACAACATTCTGGTTTGAGTTTTGACTGGTGAAGATATATGTTAACTAATATCTTCTTTTATTTGAATGGTTAGCCTTGCCAAATCTCCTCATTACTTTTTCGCCATAATATGATCAATTCAAATGCTAGTATCAGTTACACAGGGCACAGGAAGGATGCAACCCCTTATGTGTCACCAAGTTTGCAAACATTTGGCAAATAACAAGTTTAAAAAAAAAAAAAAATATATATATATTTAATTTTCTCTATGTTAAATCACTAAATAAAATGATTCGTACAGGTCTATAGCTAAACTTCACGATGCGTGTACATGTACCTGTTTTTTCTTTTCTTTTTAGGAAGAATAATGCAGACATTATTACTCCAAAAGAAGAATGCAGCATTTAATGTTCTTTGCCTGCCATGGATTTGGCATCCCCAGAACCAAAGGGGTTAAAGGAAACATAAAATTGATTTCTGTTTCAAAGAGAGAAAAAAATGTTTCATGAACTAATTTAGAATTCCAATTATAATCAATACTTGAAAAAGCAAACTGAGAAATCTCACTCACAAATGCTCCAAAAAGCAACAGTGTCATTATAGTTTTGATATTATGAACAAAAACGAAGAAATGTCTTCATCAGAAATTAAGATTCTTGGTCCGCTCGTAAACACGTATTCCCTTTTCCTGCTCCTTCCGAATCTCTGCGATATTATTGATTTTGTTTTGTGGCAATGTATTTCAAGTATATCGTATGTTTCTGTGATGCAGGCAAGACAAGGTTAACATTGCGTTGGCAGCGGTAGCAGTGGTAGCAGTGAGGGTAAAAAATCTGACTTAAACTGAGCTCTACGTTTCATTGATCGAGATGACATTGATTAGTGCCAAAATTAATTTCTTCTCTCTCCAACTCTCTCCTTCTCTCTCCTTCTCTGTCTCTCTGTATGAGGCCTACTTGTTGAAGGTACAATATGAATATGATTAGTCCATTTTTCCTATAATGTGCATTGAGATATAGACTGCTATTGCTAATCACTGAGAGCTGGTAACTCAAGATGTCTATTTCTCATTTTCTTGTTCTTGTAAATTTCTATTAGTTAGGCCTTCTGGATCTCAGCAAAAAATACATTTCAGGAGAATAGCCTTTCAGTGAAAAAGAGGAAAAATATGGAATATATATAAATAAATAGCCTTTGGTAGATATACTTTGTGTGTTGCAGGCCAGAAGTACATGGATGTCATGTGTGTGTAATAGTGCTACGTAGATGATATACCAAAATACATTTCAAACAAGAAATCTGGATATTAGTTGGAGAGACATACATGCATGTAGTCATATACTGTTCTTAGATGCTTTAGGACAATGACTCAATCCTAGCTTTTTAGTTGACATTGCAGTACACAAAGAGCCTTTGGATACTACTGCCTGTTTCATGCATTGAGAAAAAACTTATTTCATATGAGATGCGCCTAGGGCTGTGCATAAATGAATCTTGAATAAAGCAACAACAAAATTCAAGAATTGTAGATTAAAAATGGCAGGTTTCCACATTTTGGAGTCAGCAGTACGATACCATTAATTAAACTTAGTTGTTCTGGAGTAGGCAGCAACCCCCCCCCCCCATATCCTTTTTTAAGACCGCTTTCACTAGATCCCTTTATGCCCCCCTATTCCTTTTGAAGTTCCTAGATCTTCTCCGCCAGATAAACATGTGCACAGATTAAAACAACAGATAGGAACAGACACCCTCTCCCCAAATTCTTGATTTTCTGTCTTTACAATGCTACGCAATGCATGTGTGATAATAACACAACATCATTGGCAGCCTGGAACCTCCTATGGGCAAACCAAAGAGGGCTGTTAGGATGAGTGAAAGAGAGATAGAGAGAGAAAGAGAGAGAGAGAGAGAGAGAGAGAGAGAGAGAGAGAGGGGAGAGACAGAGAGAGAGGGAGGAAAGAGAGAGAGAGAGAGAGAGAGAGAGGGGAGAGACAGAGAGAGAGGGAGGAAAGAGAGAGAGAGAGAGAGAGAGGGGAGAGAGAAAGGGAGAGAGAGGGAGATAGAAAGAGCGAGAGAGATGGAAAGAGAGCGATAGAGAGAGAGGGAGGGGAGAGAGAGAGATAGAGAGAGAGAAATGAGAGAAATAATCTGTTTTGTGATGTAAGTTTTATACAATGCAATCCGCGCATATCATCAATTTACCAATGTCACACAAATTGGCGTATAGTGCAGAGTGTAATTTGGTTGTCGTTGAATAGAAGAGGGGGTGAGATGAAGCAAAAATATAATATAAAAATGGAATATTTAATGAATGAGTCACTGAGAGCACAAATTATTCTGATGTTACATCTCAACTTGGAGGTCGGTGCATTAGGTCATTCCCCTGATTATTGTTTGTTGAATTTAGAGATCAAAATTAAAGGAATAATATGAAAAATGTTAACGTTTTAAGCTAATAACGACTTAATTTCTTGAAGTTATCTATGTGGTCTTTTTGTATGCAGATGTGTAAAATGCACTCTGCAATTGCTTTAAATTGTTACAATTAGCAAAAAATATATAAATAAATAAATATTTGCATTAAGATATATTTATAAACAAAGCAATCTGAGAATATCACAAATTTTCTTACCAATTTTTATATTCTATTTTTTTGAAGGCAGGGCTAAATTTAGTGCACTGTTAATTTCATTTGTATTTACCTAGGTGGACAATTAATATTTGAATTTTTTCCATACCTTTGACACAGAAAGACTGCCCTTTCCAAAACAGATGTCTTTTCTAACGATTTTCAATGATCAATTCATGAAATATACATGCCTTGCTTTCCACACTCTCAATATTTTACTAAGCTCCAATACATCCATTGAAGGCTGTTTATTTAGTCAGGTGAGTTGAAGCAGTGTGAAGGAAATAAACACAAACTTTGACTTTTAGCTACACTTCTTCGCGTGTGAAATACGTAATTCTCTCTAATTCTCGCAAGGATATTCAATTCCACCCACGGATTTCATGGCTAGTTTTGAGGAATGTCTCGTCTATTTTTAGTCTCTTTTTGTTGGGGCAAATGCCGTTTTGAAACTCAAAACGGCATCTAGCCTTCCAACCCCCTCCCTGGAGTGATCTAAATGGGAGAGTATCCAAATGATGCAATCAGCTAGCTAAAGCTAGATATGACCTAATTAGCTATTAATGTGACCCTTTTCAAACTTAACCTCGTTTATGCTTTCTCTGACCGCTGATCTGAAATTTAGGGGGGAACTCTGGCCTTGGACTGTGGGTAGTTTCAGTTGATGTTGCAGGTGAATTGGTGTCTATTATTAATAGACAGACGCTTGTGGTTAAATATTTGATGGCATTTTGGTGATATGGGACCCTCCTATGCATGTTTATATGCCCCCATGTGTGTGTGTATGCGTGCACCCATGGTGGAAAACGCGACCACATATAAGTATAGGACCTTCATGGCGAGGACAGACAGCGAAGTGCGGACGTCCTCGTTTTTCCGAGGACGTCCTCGATCCCAAAATTCAACGAGAGTACCCAGGATCATTTTGTTATCACTTGTATAATCATAATACACTGAAAAGAGAAAAGTCATCAATTGAGTGGTTTCGGTCCTACGGAGTGTGTTACTTATACACAATCTACAAGGACTTCAAGTTTCGCCGAAAAAATGTGTGTGTGAACTTTGGGCCCTAGTCCCAAGTTGTGCACTGGCCTGCATATCACAATAAACACAAGTCCCAGCATGCATCGCGCCATGAGTGTGGATCAATGCGCGCTTCATCTCTTGCAGCGCATGCAGTGCATTAGTGCTAGCGCCAGTGCGCCCACCGCCCGTCCAGGCGCCGAGTGCAGTGCGTGTCGGCCCGGCCGTCGTCTGCTTGAAATTTGTGACTAGCACTCCTGGGCTTGCCATGGCGACGAGGAGGTTGGAAGGCAATCAGAGCAATGGGCAATGTAAGTACCATGTAATAACGTCATTTACATAGATCATCTTACGTGGTCAAGCTTGTTACCCTAAACTTTGTATTGCCGATCGAGTACGACTCCGGCCAAGTTGAACTTATCAGCTCCCTTTTTAGTAGTCCCAAACACTCTAATTGATGTTATGGAGTCTAAATTAAATCTAAAAAGTACATGAAGGGAAGTTATAAGACCATAAACTTTTTTTTTTTCGGGTAATTAAATGGTTTGAAGAGAATAGCAAATAGCCTCATTAATTAAGGACATGTTTTGTTTTGTAGCATTTTGATTAACTGCATCATTTTTCATCAAGAGCCCATATTTGTTGCTTAACATTTCTCGATATAGATTCTAGACCTACCAGTAATTCTCGTCATTTGTAATGAATATCTCTAAGACAGTGACATCAATTTCCATCGGAAGTGTCTACTTTGCAGTTCACATGCACCCAAGCTTGGTTTTTTCCTTTGAATATCAGATAAAGGTATCCCAAAGGGTCTTTCTTTTGTCTCAAAGAACCTACTTATATCAGATTTGTTACATGAGCATAACGATAAACTCAATTTCTTTTTCTTGATAGTGTTTAAGGTAAATTATTTATTTCTTTTTATTTATAATTGTAGTTTTCTGTGGAGCAAAGAGTGTTGGCACTCTGGCCACCGAATGGATTATTTTACGGTGGCGTGGTTGTTGACATTAGGAATGGTAAGTTCATGATTAAGGTTGTTTTTCTGAGAAGCTAGCAATTAATGTCAACTATCAACA
Organism: Strongylocentrotus droebachiensis; assembly: GCA_035222895.1. NCBI lineage: Eukaryota > Metazoa > Echinodermata > Echinoidea > Camarodonta > Strongylocentrotidae > Strongylocentrotus > Strongylocentrotus droebachiensis. The sequence continues at coordinate 62,998 of JAVYIG010003817.1, forward strand.
GTTAACGGTAGTTTATTAGCACTTTAAAAGAGAATACCCCTTGATTATATATCAGTTAGAGCAAAAGTGTGTAATTATGATTTCAAGAGTGATTTTTAATCTATATATTGTTTTATCAAAAGAGTTTTTTCTCCCTCCCCCGTTATTTTTGTATCATTTATATTTTAAGCTGATAAATGTTAAACATTGCACAACATTTAAATTGAGGAGGATGTGTAATAAGTACTGCTACCTTTTTCAAATATTTATTTCCATTGATTTAATCAACAGGCTAAGAAGCTTCAAAGGCAGATAGAGGCACATATTCCACCGTTGTTAATCTCTAGCGGGATTATTATTAATATTTCTATAAATAAGCAGAATAATGAAATGGCTTTTCAGGATTGATGTGCTGAGAAAGAAACCAATGGATTTCTTCATAAGAAGATTGCTATATTTGTAAAGGATATCAATTTAGTCTTAATTGATACAAATGTACACTTTGTCATTTCAGGAAAATGCAAAATCCAGTATGAGGATAATGATGTTAGGTGGCTCCCTGAGCATCAGGTAAGTAATCGTTTATTTTTCTCCTTGACATGGGCGGGTAGGATTCATATATATATGGCAGTTCAATCATTCATTCAAGTTTTTCCATAAACATAAAAAACAAGGCTTTTGAAGTTGTGTTTAATCATTAGGTACATTAAATAATGTTGCTCAGATATGTCTTGGTTCAGTAGCCCTGGAAACTGTTTTTGTTTGAGAGGGGATTCAGAACCAATAAAGACCCATCCCTCTGTCATAAGACTTAGCACATGTATGTACAATATGTACATGTTTATGAAGATTATCGGTTAAATTTGAGGTCAAAGGTCAGAGATAATACCTTGAGGTGCTATGGAATGAAACTTGCTCTTGTATATATCTGCATGAATAACTAAATGTATGCGGATATCACCTGACTATACTTATTGGTCTTACTGTCAAAGTTTAAATATAAATATAAATGACTTCACATGGTATGTCACGTTATCGAGAAAATAGCGATGCCCATGCCATGCTGAGAAACTGTACTTTGTTCTTAGTTGCCTCTCTTATACACTTTGGTGCGGAATCTTGTAGATTAATGGGCAAGAGTGTTAGGTTGTCGAGTTATAATGGAGCTAGTCCAATGAATATACGAGCAAATGTATGTATCTATACAATATAAAGGTCTGAACTCCATTGCCACAATTTTCACAATACCACAAGAATAGCTCAAGATCTAATCTGTTGGGGATTTTAAATATTATTTCTCAACTTCTAATTTGCACAAATATTTACTGTTGCTTTTAAAAGGGACAAGTCACCTTTAGGGTATCACAATTAACGAGTAACATGCCTGTGTAGGTCACCTGAATAAATCTCAGATGGCCAAATGTGACGCTATCTTGGGTCGAGGCAGGTACTGTAGAGGCAAATTATTATCTGTGGATTGTTTAACAAGCCTAAATAATGGGGTGACATGTGTGATTTAAAGATATTTCATGTATTGATTATGCAGATAATATGTTAATCTGCCATATGTAATAACATATACCTGTTAAGATGAAACGTCTAATAAAACTAGATTTGTTTAGGATTTTTGTTTTGTTTTCCTACTTCTTGTTACATTTAGGTTAGAGCTGATCCTACTGAGTCTCCTAAAGAAGGCAAGATGGCCAAGGAAAATGCTGTTGGGCTTTCCGCACAAGGCATGCTGGTGAAGGGCGATGCTGATGAGCTGTCTACAGAGGTTATGTTGGTCATGGGCGATGGTATTGAGCAGTCTACAGAGTTAATGACGGTCAAGGGCGATGCTGTTAAGCAGTCTACAGAGGTCATGTTACTCACAGGCGATGCTGTTGAGCAGTTTACTGAGGTCATGACGGTCATGGGCAATGCTTTTGAGCAGTCTACAGAGGTCATGATGGTCAAGGGCGATGCTGTTGAGCTGTCAACAGAGGTCGTAACCGCCATTGAAGATGCTGTTGAGACATTTGCAGATGCCATGATAGTTAAGGGCGATGTTCTTCAGTCATCTACAGACGGCATGACGGTCAAGGATGATGGTGATGACATATCTGATGGATATGATAGTGTCGAGTCTTCCTCAGTTTGGCTATCTAATACCTACGTCAGTCTTAACAGTCCCATTCCAAATCCAGAGAACTTCCATGCATTGTCTCTCAGTAGCATTGGCAGTAACAGTGACAGTGAGTATGCACCTCTGACAAACAATGAGACAGACAGTGGCAGTGAGTATGCACCTCAGTCCGACAGTAAGCCTGTGAGTGACTGTGAGCATTTGCTACTATCCCACCATTTGCCAAGAAATCCACTTGGTTCCACCTGCTCAGAAAAGATGAAACCAGTAATGTCAAGTGGTGATGTATCTCAAACTGTTACAAAAATGAAGAATTGTGACACAAGAGAGAACATACCAACATCAAGTGATGATGTAACATCTACTAGTACTTTATTTGATAAGGCTAAGTCACATGATATAACAGTAATGCCAAATTTGAATGCAGGGCGTAGAAGTAAATGGTACAAAAAACAATGTTGTTACTACTGTTCTGGCCTGTTCTCCGAACTTCCAAGGCACTTGGAGAAAAAGCATGCAGAAGAGCCTGAAGTGACTAAAGTTATGTCACTCACAGGAAGAGCTAGACAGCAACATCTCAAGAGGCTTCGTAATATGGGAAATCATCGTCACAATTGTGAAGTGTTCAGAAAAAGGAGTGGCAGTCTCATAGTTGTATATCGTCCATCAAACCATGCAGATCCTAACAAATACGGCCCCTGTCCATATTGTTTTGGATACTATCTTCGCCGAGATTTATGGAGGCATGAGTGTCTAGAAAAGCCGGTCAAGGTAGAAGGGAAGAGGAACGGAATTTTGCGACATAGTGATCTCTTGAAGGCACCCCCAAACGGAATAAGTCAGGCTGTGAATGAATTATTCAATGACATGAAGAGGGACCAAGTGTTTCAAGTTTGCAAAAGTGACCGACTGCTCCAGGAATTTGCAAAGCGAGAGTACATGACAGTTGGCCGTGACAAGGTCTTGAATGACCAGCACAGTTACATCCGTGCAAACTTACGAGGATTAGGGAGGCTCTTACTGCAGCTTAGAAAGCAAGTTGGCAAACCGAATGCATCTCTTCAAGATTTCCTCCGTCCCAGAAAGTTCGAGGAAGTTTGCAAAGCAGTGCATGGTGTTGCTGAGTTTGATGAAAAGACACATTTCTACAAAATTCCATCTTTGGCCCGCAAACTTGGGCATTCGTTGAAGAAATTGGCAGTCATCTTGAAAAGCGTCGCCCTTGAGGGAGGAGACAAATCTGGTGTCAGCGAAGCAGTTGACTTCCTGCTCCTATGCGATTCCAACTGGGATGTTTTTGTATCAAAACATGCCCTATGCACACTTTATGAAGCGGAGATCGACCTAGAGGTTCTGCCCACAAATGAGGATATTGTGAAAATGAGGAACTACCTAGAAGCCAAAGGAAGTGAGCAAATAAACACACTGAAGATGTGCCAAGATGATACCATTAGTAACAAAGCCTGGGACAATTTGAATGAGGTTCTTCTTTGTGAGCTTATGATGTTCAACCGCAGAAGGGCCGGACAAGTCTCAAAGATGAAAATAGCAGAGTACAGGCGAAGCTGTAAGGCCACGGAACAGAGACAGTACGAGGAGTACGAACAGCTCTCAGAGATGGAACAAAGCCTATGTAGAATGATGGATGTTGTGGAAGTGACAGGGAAAGAAGGGAGGCATGTGCCTATCTTGCTCACACCAACATTGAAGGAGAGATTGGAAATCCACATTGTAGCCAGAGAAAAACTTGTAACAGAAACCAATGAGTATGTGTTTGCTAGGGCAAATTACAAGAGTAATGGGCACATCAGAGGATCAGACTGTATGAGGAAAATATCTACCGAAGCTGGGCTGAAGAACCCACATTCCCCCTGCTCAACAGAGTTGAGGAAACAGGTCGCTACTGCAGCACAGCTTTTGGCTCTGAGACCAGACCAGGTTGACCTTCTTGCAGGTCTCATGGGGTACAATATAACAGTGCATAAAGAATATAACCAACTACCAGACCCAGTACTGCAGGTTACCCTGTTGTCAACGATCTTTCTCCTCATGGAAAGGGACAAACTTGCAGCACAAAGGGGAACATCGCTAGAAGCCTTGGATGTGTCCATCAAAGAGAGCAATGACCCTGGGACAGATGTTGGTGTATCAGCTACTGTTGATGATGAGGCCACTTCCAGCTCTGATAATGATGAGGCTGCTTCCAGCTCTGATGATGATGAGGCTGCCTCCAGCTCTGATGATGTTGGTAGGTGAACATGTATGCTGCTGTTTTTGTTAATGTTATTGATCAGATGTCAACAATTACAATGCCTTCTTTTTTATTTCAATTATGCCTCTCTAAATGGTGGTGACACTGAGGTCACTTTAGTCACCATAGTTGATTCATTTTCTACGTTATACATTTAAATGTTCATGTATTTGACATTTAACCAATACAGTCTGAAAAATTTGTAGGAGTTTCATTGGCTGCATGACTTCCATTCCTCCTGAAACAGGTCAACAGTTAACCCTCCATGTGTCTTGTGCATAATTGTTAATTAGATATATTTAAAATCTGTCTTGATGTCTGCATATTAATCTTGTCTTATTGGAGTGTAGGCCTATTGTACAAGTATATACACATTTTCTCACGAAATTGTCATGAAAATTGTTGCCAATTTGATACTTCTACAGCAATGAACACAAACAAAATCGAATAGCAAATCATTATAGAATAACTTCTGGGTTTCACTCTCATTGTAAACTTTTTGCATTTACTTTGAAAGCATCTTTGATTTTAGGTTTAATTTTCTCCTAACTAATAAACAAAAATTAATTGAATACTGTATCATACATGGATTGATAATTTCATGCTTTCTTTAATCATACCATTGAATGACATGTTTTTTTCAGACTTCATTGGAGACACTACACAGAGACATCAGACGAGGCAACTTGCAGTGAAACGAAATAAACCAAAACGTCAAAAATCTCGTGAGTTGATTTCCCATTTTAAAGAAGTAAAACACCATTACATTATTTTCCAAGGTCGTCAAAGTTTGCAAACAATTGTATCAGACTAATGGGGGCATTTTGGGCTTGCTGCCCAGGTGAGCTAAAAGAGCATATTTTATCATTGTGTATTTTACAGCATTTTCCACTTAGAACTCTTTCAAAGACGGTATACACATATGTTTTCCCACGAAAAGCTTCTTGTGTTAGCTGTTTTGTGTCTACAAGTCTAGTGCTTATAAACTGTTGTTAGCTTTTTTTAATTTTAGAAAGACAAATAAAATCAGTAGAGAACCTAGAAAACGCATCAAATATGGGAGAGGAAAGTGTCAAATGTCATGTATTCACATATATTAACTATCATTATCTTGTGCAAAGCCTTTAGCCTGAGATTGATGATGTGCTTCAGGCGAAATTTTAAAAAAATCGTGCACACCTAAATTCCATATATTTCGCCTTTAAGCTAATTTCAGTTTAAAAATCAGCTAATTAATGTCCAATTTCTAACTACCATTTCTGTTTCTTTTTGTAACTGTTATGCGCATGTTTCATTCAGATGCCGTTTCATCCTGCACAAATCGAAGTACCTCCCTTACATCAAAGCGCAAGTGGAATGAAGAAGAGATCAGAGCTATAAGAACCTTAAGTTGTGTCCTAGCACTTCGCCTACCACGAAAGTTGGAAATCGAAGAATTGAAAAGCAAGTATCCTGTACTTAATTCCCGTACATGGCGCAACATCAAAGATTATATGCGAATTAATAAGAAAACTCTTCTTAAATATGCAAAGTAATACAATTTGTGATTGTCATTATTTGTTACATGTTCATATAATTGAACTCCCAGAAAGTGACATTTATTTCACCTTGTCAGGTAGAAGCGAGCATTTCTTGTAAAGTGTATTGCATTAGTACGCTTCTAAAAGTAGTACATACATAATTAAACAAATATTGATGGCATTGTTAGAGACAATTCCTTGTACATGTAGGTCTCATAAAGCAGTGGGATAATAATTCGATTGTCTTACAAGTATTTTGTTGCCCTTTTTTCAAACTGGAATTGAATGTACTTACTCAGAACCTTTTGAAAGAATCTCTCTGTTTTGAAAATGACTTCATTTCTTCTTATCTTTCACTGGGTGCAATCATTTGTACCAGTTCCCCTCCCTCACAACAAGAACAAACAAAAACAAACCCTTAAGAAGTTAATGATACCTTATCTACAAATGAAGGTCTAATAATTGTGACAGTTGTACAGATTATTTTCTAAATTTTGTTTAATTATTATTTTTTGATTAGGTAGCTATGTAGAAAATAAGCGATTATGTTGTACAAGTCAAAGAATGGTTGCTTTCAAGTTTTTCCATGAAAAGGATTTCTATCAATGCAGCATGAGTTTGTTGACCTAGTAAACATTTAATATATATATCATATATTTAAGTATCTGCTCTTCTTCAAAGCCAATGACTCAAATCAAATGCCGCTTACACCAAAATGTAGAAGAATGGAGCATCAAGTTTATATCATAATTGTACAGTACATGTATAATGATAAAGATAAATAGCCTAGACATACCACATGGTCACCTGCCTTTAATATTATTCACATGGTTGCAATAACAATCCTAGGAAATATTCTTGTATGACGTTGCTTATTTATTAATTTTCCTACTCAGCTGTAAGGCTTTAACAGGCTCCTTCCTATATTCAGGATCTAATGCACCCTTATACGTATACCTTTCCACTTGCCTTGAGATCCCAACAGCACAATCTTCTTCAACTCCTGAAATCCCAGACTAAGTACTATGGTAACTGCATATTCAGTGTAATGGCCATTTCCCTTTTGAACAGTCTCCTACAATAAAACCGTGATGCCGGTTCTCTCTAATCACTCAAAAATCTTCTAAAATATACCTTTTCCTGTAAATGTTATTATTTAATTATTCAACATAATTTCAGCTATGAAATTTGTTTTATCCCATATCATAATTCTAGTTTTGTTTGGTTTAAAATAGCCTTGAATTGTTACGTCTTATGTATAATTGGATGATTGCATCTGAAAGGCTTACATTGGCTGTGTATTAATGTCGTTACATGAGAATGCTATTAATGTACCTGAAGATCGTTTGATCTTCTTTGGGATTTAAAAGATTTTACAAGTATTGTTTATTTTAAAAGTGTCTTGATCTGGTACCTCTTATGTATAATTGCTTGATTGTATCTGAGGGGCTCATCTTAATTTCGTTACATGAGAATGTTATACATGTACCTGAAGATCGTGTAACATTGGAGCAGCATTCTGACATGATAAACAGAGATGAAGCCGTCTTTTCTATTCATGACCAAATACCAAGTTTTCCAGAACCTTGTTCGTTTTGTAGTTTACATTCCGCAGGTATGATTTATTATCGTTGATAAAGATGGATTTGGGGTTTCAGTTGATTGGTAGTATGAGGGCAATTACTGTAGGACCATGATAATCCTGTGAATTGTGTTACCAATACCATTTTGTTACCCTTTTAAGTGTTCCATTGTGTTTAACTTTTTTTGATTAAATGGTTGTTTCAATTGTTATAAAGAAACGTAAAACACTGTATGACTCATGTTTTACACTGTTTTCTAAGGCTGTGTGGTCAGAACTATTATAACTGTATAACCATTAACCAGACCGATTTGACAATCATGCAAGGGGGGGGGGGGGTCCTCACCTTGCCGTTACGCCAGGGTACAATAAGAGGGAATCCCGCCCCTTACAACAAATCTCGTAAGGGCCTACACCAGTACTGCACGACTTTGAGTGAATTGTAGCACTGGCTTGTGATATCTGAAGTCTGACATCTTGGATAAAATGTCATGAGAGTGTTGAGATGATGAGTGAGTAGTAAATACCTCAATTTTTAATATGTGCATGTAATGATATGGAAGTGACAAAGAAACAAGACAAAACAATAATTATTTCTTCTTTATTTAACACAAATGCACAATGAAAATCAGTGACGACGGTTAAATTAACGTGCTCATTGGTTTCATATTCATTCAAATATTTATACCTAAATTATTTTATGGGTCAACATTTTCAGATGTCTTAGGAAATGTTGTTTTAAAGTTAGCATCACATTTTATCATATGACCTCATTGACCTGTCTTAATTAGATACCCTTACTTCTATTGCCAAATTAATACAATACCTTTGGACATAAAAGTACTGTATGTCACTAGGAAAATCAACAAAATATATGTTTTCAGTGCCCTTTGAAAATTGTAGTAATTGTCCTCGGTTCATAAGAAATGTTAAAGTAGACCTACAGTATGTGTCCTCAGTTTCTAAGGAAAGGTAATACAAAGACATATACAAAAATACATATAGTGTCCTCGTTTCTTATGGATTTCAATAAATTATATGTCCTCGGTACTATAGGACATTGTAACAGTATGTATCCTCGGTTCCTCAACAAAACTGATACAGCAACGGTACGGTCCTCGGTTCCCAGCAGAATTTATGAGGTTTGTGTCCTCGGTTCACTGAAGAAGTTAGTAAAGCATGTGTCCTCGGTTCCTTAGCAAGGCTTATCCACCATACAATGTAGGTCCTCAGTTCCTAGCGGAATTTATGAGGTATATGTGTCCTCGGTTCACTTGGTATTTTAGTACGGAAATTTGTCCTCGGTCCTCATGGGGGAATATTATACAGTGTGGTGTCCTTGTCTCAATTGATATGTTATACAGAATGTGTTTGTCCTCGGTTCCAGTGGAAAAAGAATAATAAGCTCATAAACAGCTATATATACAGTATGTGTCCTCGATTTCCATGGGGAAATCTTTTATAAGTGGGTGTGTCCTCGGTCCCCGAAGAAAAGAACAAGGAGTACATGAAGTCATGTGTGTCCTTAGTTTAAATGAAAGTATGAGAGGTCCTCGATTTTTTCAAAGTTTAAAATAGAAGTCTCAACGACCAAATATAATACTTATAAAATTAATTGTGATCCGAAAACATCTTTATTTTGTCGAATATCCTTTAAGAAAAAGAGTCATCGGTTTGTATGGTTCACCACATGTTCCCCGTTTTACACCATGAACGTGTATGCTTGCGTGTGTGTGTGTGAGAGAGAGAGAGAGAGAGTGAGGGCAGTAATTGCACTGTATGCGGACAGTATGCGTCAAACGCGATACGTGAAAATGTCGCCAGTATTTTAGTCTTGTTTTTGCTTTCCAACATTTTCCTGATGTTCTCTTTATCTGTGCCTGCATATCCAAGTGAAAAATTTTGATTGAAAATAAGTATTTAATACAAATAAACAATAACAAGCAGAGTGGCATTGACAGGAGTAGCATTCATGTACTTTTTTTTGGGGGGGGGGGGGATAGGGGGGAATGTACTTGTCACTTACTTACAACATACAATATCCTTTAAAATATAATTTCATTTTTGTTAATGCTTACATGCTACTAATGTAAATTTGATTGCAAGTCAGCATTTATAAGCTGTGAATCTGTGAATCTGTGATAATGAATAAAGATCACATATATTTAGTCAATTAGGAGGGTGTTTCACAAAGCCTTATTTCAATGACAAACAACAAATATCAGTGACAAATCTGCTGATATCCAATCAGAAGCAAAAATGTCAGTAGCTTATAACAAAAACTGTCATTTGTCACTGATGGCAAATTTTGTGAAACACCCCCCTGCTCTAATGTAGAAAAGGAGATCTTTAGCTGATGTGAACTTATCAATGCAAATACTGCTTACTTTCTAATAAAGAAACTCTCTTTCCCCAAAAGAAATGCTCTCTCTCTTCATTTCTTTTTGCCGGTCTGCAAATTTAATCTCCTTCAAGTCATTTCCTCATAATCTTGTGGAATTTATTTCTCATTTTGCTCCAATTTTTGGAAAGCCGGTAATGATGATTTTGTTGGTGAGAACTAAATTCTCACAATTTTTTTCTTCTTCAAGTAGCTAAAAATAAAGAGCCTTTGGCCTGCATCCATTAAAGCTAAGAGGTTTCTTGTAACCTTCTTTGCTTCCTGTCTCTCTCTCTCTCTCTCTCAGATGAAGATGCTAAAATCACAGAAGACCATACTATTGATATCACTATGTGGAATGCAAGGACTGTTCACTAATATGTGTGCTTATTTTAAATGTGTAGAGTTGATCTGTTATATGCTAGAATGAATACTCTATCAAAAAAGATAATGGTGTTCTCTCAGAATTTTATACTGCTAAATGTAAATTGACCATGATAGGCTATTTTCATTCTGCTGTACAAAACACCAATATTACGATAATAGATGAGTATTTCAATATGTAATATCACTAATAAACTGTCCATAGAAATATCCTAAAAGAATAGAAATAGTTAAAATAGATGAATCAAAGGGCTCTTGACTAGTTTAGTTAACCCTTTCGCATAAAAGCGTTCTATAAAAATAAAAGAGCTTAGTATTTATTGTTTTGTAAAAGTAAGTGTTTTAAGAACACCACCACATGATTAATGATATTAGACGAAGTAAACAATTTTACCCTTTTTTCTTCTTCTCTAATTCACAACAGATCCAGTTTTTGATAAAAATCTGTCACTCTAAAATGAAAGCAAACAGTAATTGCAGCCTGCGGGTGAAAACACATTCATTAATCCATTAATATAACATGAATGACAGGTTTTTTTCTAGCATTCTTGTTGACATTGTCTAACCAAACACTAGAATATGGGACACTCATAATCATAAATGCTGTGTTTGTTCAAGAGGGAACCGTTTAATTTCTCTAAGCCAGCATCCAAGTTTAGCTCGATGGATGAAATTAGCTATGCAATCAGGCTTGCTATGGCCTTGATGACTGACTATACAGTATATGCTGGCCGTAAAGTGATGCGCTGGAAATGGCGCTTCTACCACATAGTGAGCCGTAGACGCTTCTGAATTTGTCACTTTGTGATTCCCTTTCCAAGGTTCTTTCCCTAGTTGATGTTATGTTGCAATCTCAGTCTATATTCTCCACCTCCTGCACACACATACACGTACATGCTGGAGGAGAAACTAATTCAATTACTCCCTGCCTGAGCCTGGTGTAATTGGCTTATCGCAGTGTAATGCTAATTTCATAGTAGCTTTTGGCTGGGGAAAGTATATATTATTAGTGTGTTTCTGGGGTAAAAATGGGATTTCAGAAGTTAAAGGTCATAGGGGGAGAGAATTGTCTAGAGCTATATGGCAGAAATAGATTGTTATTTGAAATTTGGATTGAAAAATAGAACTAGGATTAGAATGGACAGACTGCAACGTCACTGAACTAGATCTACATGTATCCGGTATTTCTCAGGATTACCCAATATACATAGAAAGTAAATTTTGAAATTGTGTTTGTATGTGCTCAGAACCTACCGTATAAACCATGCATTTATATACATTTACATGTATAAGAATAAACAGATTGTTTGACCAATTCAAATTTTATTTCCCAATATTTTATTTTGAAATGAATTTATTTATAGGATACTTGATTATATTGCACATCATTTTAGTCCAATGTAATGTATATCATATAAGAAAGGATGGGAGTGGTTAAAATTTTGATTTTTTTTTCAGTCATGTGGTTACTAAATTCAGGCTTTAGCCAGACAAAACAATTGTAACTTAAATTGACAAAATTGGAAACCATATTTTTTTTGTTAAACAATGATTACCGGTAAGAAAAATGTGTTATGCAATACATTGGAGAACACTTCTTGCCCAGCCTTAATATGAGGACCATTGATTGCCACATGCAATGATTGTGAGTCTAAATTGTTTGCAAATATTTTATTCCTTCAAATTGATTTTTTTTCTCACTATCTCCAGCATTGACATGGGTTTGTTACTCACACACCATCATGTGTGAATGACATTTGTATTAAAACGTTAATGCTATTGCTAAAGGCACTAGGATGACGAGAAGGTACTAGCGTGCATCTAAATAGCGCTGTATGCTATGATGTAGACTGTCCCTGTAGTACCTATACTACCTCCCTACCACCTTAAAAGGGTAATAAACATTTTGTTAGGAGTGCTGTTGGAAAACGAGGATTGGAAGTGATTTCAAATGAGTCGCTCAAATTGCATCTCATAATATCAGGGGGCCGGGGGCGCACTGGGGAGTGATGTGTGATATCCTATATGAATGCTTATTTGCTTTGCCGTGTAGTAGCTAGTACAGGTTTTATTTACTACTACAGAGGCATGGAGATATCGATAGAAATTGAGAGATAGAGAGGGAGGGAAAAAGAAAGAGAGAGAGGGGGAGAGAGCGTGATCATAGTGTAGAGGGAAGGAATGAAGAAAATAGGAGAAAGATGGGCACAGAGAGGGGATGAGAGAGAGAGAGAGAGAGAAAGAGAGATATATACATGTAGAGAGATAGATAGAGAGAGAGAGAGAGGGGGGGGGGGGGGGTCAGGCTGAAGAAAGAGATAAAGTGATAAAAAGAGTTTGTATCAACCAAAGGATGACACATATCACACACATAGACTTACAATGTATATGATTTAGAGATAAAGAAGGAGAGAGAGAGAGAGAGAGAGAGAGAAAGAAAGAAAGAAAGAAAGAAAGAAAGAAAGAAAGAAAAGAAAAAAAGAAAAAGAGAGAGATAGAGAGAGAGTTAGTTGAGTAACTGTATAGAGGGCTAATGCCATGTCATGTAGTGCAGAACAAGCGCAAACAAGAACGAAATGGGTCTAAATAAACCAGCTTTATTCCCTCGTGGGTCCCGAGGGAATCCCGGGCAAGCACTCGTTCGTGCCTTTCACGCGGTACATGGTTCAAACTACATGAGGCCGGGGAGAGATGGTGTAAACGCCTTCTCACACCCAGGGAGGGAGCTAGCCAACTAGATTGGAATGGGTACAGTAAGGGACGGCTTACACCGCTGGTGGGGGTTGAAACATGAGGGGGTATGATTACAAATGTGTATAGTATTTTTTTAAATCTATCTAAATGATATCAACAAGTTTAACATTTTGTTACGTTATTGCATAAAAATTGAGTATTTTGATTGAGTGTACAGGTCCCAAGCAAAGTAAAAGAAATAATTGATAGAGAGGGGTCAGTCATTATAGTCATTAATAGTAAAAGAGACCTAGCCCTTTAAGAAATATGAAGTGATGCAGAAATGATTGGAGGTAGTGTGCTGAGTCAATATAACCTTCATAACTACATTATTGAATGGTAGAGTGATATAGAATGATGGAGTGATAGTAAGATATACTCATAGATGGAGGAGAAAGAGGAATTTGGGGAGGAAAGTCTCTTCCATCTCACCAGAGTTATACATGGTAAATATACCAGATGGAGATGAGAAGATATTAAAGGCAATCACTGGAATAAGGTGATTATTGATGATATTAGATTATCTGTGTCAATCCCAGAGTTATACAAATTTTACAAATTTACTGAAATGTAAATTATCAGGCAGAAAAACCATTTTTAACTTAGCTTGAGTAGTTGATATTTGTGGTACATGTAGAACACGAGGATGTGAGTTTGATTGAAGAGAAGGGGAGAGGAGGGGTAGTGCCCTAGCCTAGTCCGGCCTAACATTGATATAGTCGCTTTATCGCTCACCTGACCGGGTTGAGGGTATAGTCGCTTTATCGCTCACCTGACCGGGTTGAGGGCGGATAATGTTTACATATCGTACCTGGCCATGTTTGGTTGAATTAGGCAAAGGTGTGCTAAGGCTGGATGGGGTGTGAGAGCACGGATATGGACATAAGAGAGGGAAGAAGGGAAATATTGAAGGGATAGGGAAAGAAGGAGGGAGGGACACTGGGGAGGGAGAGAGAGATAGAGAGAGAGATAGGGAGAGAGAGAGAGAGAGAGAGAGAGAGAGAGGGGGGGGGGGGGGGGAGGGAGGGGGAGAAAAACTGATGAAGTAAGAAATAGAGAGAAGAAGAAGGAGGAGAAGGGAAGACAACGATGACGCCGCCGAGGAAGACGACGACTAAGAAGAAGAAGAAGGGGAGAAAGAGAGAGGGGATGAGAGTATAGAGAGCTACAGATATCAGGCTTATCAGAGATAGAAATGAAGAGGAAGAAGAGAGAGAAAGAGAGAGAGAGGTACATGTAGAAGAAAGAAATGGAGAGAAGAAAGAAAGAGAGAGAGAGGTACATGTAGAAGAAAGAAATGGAGAGAAGAAAGAAAGAGAGAGAGAGGTACATGTAGAAGAAAGAAATGGAGAGAAGAAAGAAAGAGAGAGAGAGGTACATGTAGAAGAAAGAAATGGAGAGAAGAAAGAAAGAGAGAGAGATAGAAGAGAGAAAGAAAGAGAGAGAGAAGAGACTTAAAGTGACAAGACAGAGACAATAAGAGATTGTAATTAAAATATAGAGAGGAGAGATAGAATGATAGTTGGATAGAGAAAGAGAGAGAGAGAGAGAGAGAGTGAAAGAGAGTATAAGTGAATGAAGATGGTCATTCAGTCCCATCTCAATGTTTACGCTGTACTCAGCTTGATGCGGTCAATCCTTCTACCTCATCTCTTCTTGATGGTGGGGGAGTGTTTGCTAACTTAGACAATTACAAGAGATTAAACCTCTTAAATCTGTCTTACAAACCAGTTTGGTTTGGAGAGGGATGGTAAACATCAAAGTGTTTGCCAAACACATCACTTTCTGCAAATAATTTGTATTTTCCTTTATGGTGCCTAAACTTGCATAAATAAAATAATTCTTTATCTGTGTTGTCAACAAATCTATCTGTAGATATCAAAATAATGTTTATTTCATGTGTTTCATTAATTATCTATAAATCCTCGCTTTTTATCATTGTCTGTAGATTTTTTCTGACAGACAAAAAATAATCTATGAATGTACATTGTAAAGGTTTTCTTCAATGATTTATTTTGAAAATGTGGTAGAGTAAAATTATGAATTTCCTTTTACGCAGATCTCATTATCAACAATAAGAATGATCAATGAATTCCATTCGTCTTTTATTACATCATTTTAATATAAGTTCATGTATTCATTTTACCAGTTTATCACGTATTACATTAATATACAATATACCTTTAAAAAAATATTCATTACATATTTTTTTATTTGGTTTGTGTATCATAACATAAATCATGATATAAAATCATAAATCACGATATAAAAATATCTTCATTGATTTACAACATAGTTTGTGGGCAAATATGTGTGTTGATGATGGGAATGTAAGTTTGTGTGTATAGCTGTCTTGCTAGAAAACTCATTAAAGCTGACTACATGTCTTCCCTCCCTTGGCGGGTAATGAGGTACCCCTATACGATTGAAGCTTGTCTTAGCGTCTAGATCTATCAAGCTTATAACCACCTCAATCAAAGCTAAATTAGTTAAAAGCCCCACAGAAACTAGACTGCTTGCCTAGGCTGTCTGACTGTCCTAACATATAATGGATGCAATACTCAGAATCCAGTCAGGACTTTCTTCTCTTTTCTTTCATTCACTTCTCTCTCTCTCTCTTTTTGAATGAAAGTAAATTTATGTAACACCTTGGATTATTGTTTTTTGAATTATTGCCATTTTGATAGGTAATGTGTATTCAATTATTGGACTCCTTGTGAGAATAGAGCCATTAGGTTAATGGCTCTGAAATGGACTATCCAACAGTTTTATCATATTGTTATTGTCATATAAGTCTTTGATTTTTTTATATTGTGTTATTGTTTTTATGATGATTTCAGAAATAAAACAAACAAACAATTTTCTCCCCTTCTTTTCTGAATGATGGTAAACTCAAATAGTACCTTAAACTATTCATTTCTACAATACTGCCACTGTGATAGGTACATTTAATGTCTATTATAAATGTATTAAATTGGGAATAGAGTCTTTCAAATGGGAATTTAAATATTAGCTTCTAACTTGCAAGATAGGTATTGATAGCACTACAGATGTTACGTTGAGTTGAGTATTCAAAATTCAGCTGAAATAGAATTTTACCCCTTGGATACTGTCATTAGATTTCATTAATAAAATTAGAATTAAATACCATATATAGAAATTAAATCATGTATTTAAACAGGTATTAAAACATGAGAATAATCTGGAGATGTGATTGTAAGTGGACTTTCTAATCATGTTTTTATTTGTATGGATGTCTTTTTTCCCCCCATATCCATTTCATGGGACTTTTCTGATATTTGAATTGTGTAATTGCAATGACTTGAATAAAACATTTTTTGTTGTTGGCTCTTTTAAATTTGGAAAATATATTAATCTTGTGAGTAAGATTTATTTGAATTTCTTGTGGAATTTCACCGTGATAACACTGTGTCACAAGTGGGTCAAAGGTGAACCCATTTAGGATCCATGTAGATAACTAATTAGAGATCATCACTATTTGAAAATAATCAAATCTTTGACAGTAATTGCAAGTTTAAGAAGGAGATTCAAATTTAAATTGAAGTTGATTTTTGTTTTTATTTCTGCTTAAAAACACATTAGTTCTTGACCTCAAATGTCCAGACCCTCATGAAAAAGAAGAAAGAAATAAAGAAGAGAAGAAACAAGATTGTTTCCTTTAATAAACCTTCGAGAGACCAAGAAGCCATTCCCCCTTATGCGTTTCCTGTGAACGGCGCAAAATGTGAATTGAACAATCAGAGAATCGACTGTGACATTTCTGTATCTCGGTAACAGGCAGAGCCCTCTTTCATAAGCTTCAAATTGATTCTCTTTCAATAAATACCAAAATGGCGTCGTGGTCTGCAGCCAGACGCCCAATCTCTTATTCCTTGTTAGGTTCCCAGTCACAGGTCAACCTAGCACTAAGTAATCACACTTAAAAATGGAGGAATGCTGAATCCAGTCAGTTGCTTGCACCATTTATGTTGACATATCAAATAGGTCACATGACCTGGTAAGACTGAGTTTTTGCTTTCTGTAAATCCCTCTTGA
The DNA here is from genome assembly GCA_035222895.1 of Strongylocentrotus droebachiensis. Classification (NCBI taxonomy): domain Eukaryota; kingdom Metazoa; phylum Echinodermata; class Echinoidea; order Camarodonta; family Strongylocentrotidae; genus Strongylocentrotus; species Strongylocentrotus droebachiensis. The sequence continues at coordinate 80,011 of JAVYIG010003817.1, forward strand.
AAGTTCTCAAAACCTTATTTTGGCTAGATATTTAAAGCTCATGTCAGCATTGATTTGAGAAAAGAAAAAGAGAATTAGAGAGGGACAGAGAGAGAGAGAGTGAACATAAGAAGCTCCATTTGTATAATGTATGTTAAAAGCAGTGGAATTCCACATTCCTGCCTCTGTATTAAAAAGTAAAGTTCAGTAATGTGGGTTAATTTTTGCCATTTCTGCCTGTGATTAGGCTTATGAAACGGTTTAGTATTGTAATCACACTTATTAGAATGATGTTGAACGTTGCCTTTAAGGGATGCATGATGTAAAGTGTTTGGATAACATTATTTCTTAATATATCACAATAGGCTGAAGGAAAAAAAATGCTTTATTTCATCTCTATAGAAATGGTTTTCATGTTGAAGAGTAAAAAAGGTAAACCACCTGCCTGTTTGTGGGCCAATGCCTGTAAAGAAATGGCGTCGGAAACCAGTAACGGGGCGACCATCATTTAACCTCAATAGGTAGCAAAGAATAGTGGTCTTCACTTTCTCAATCATTCTCGCCTGCGGGCTAATTATGCACTAGAATTCTGCTCTGCTTGTGAATGGTGGCATAAATTAATGAAATTCATTGACAAAGGCACCTGTACCTTGGTGTATGGTAGAAGTTTTATGACATACAGACTATATTTACATGGGGAGATTCTCACCAGGTTCTCATGCACATCTAGGTTTAGTGCTCCTGTTTGTCATCGTGATTAATATACTCACATAAAATGAGAGATTTATAGAGCTATTGGAAAGGCTATAACTCTATTGCCTATATTAATCAAGCTTGACTTATATGAAAGCCTCTATTGTAAATGTTTGAATATTTCAATCGTTCATTCACCTTCGTAATAGACGAACAGTTGTCTTCTTGTGTTTTTTTGCAATCATATGCATTGATATTGGAAGGATAAATATTGTATCATTGAGAAAGGGATAAAAAGTGCTTTCATAATAACTGTAAGAATAAAAGTATTCTTTTATAACAGTACCGGATACTTGTTTGCTTCAACTAATTAAAGTGTAGAGAGACACCTGCAGGTAATGACATAAATACTCAGCCAAGATTTTAACTTGTCACCTGTTTTTGAAAGTCACTTGTTTGTATTGCCTCTAATATTCATGTGAACATAAAATATAGTCTGTTTGAAGCCAGAAGGGGGTAACTCGTATCATTTTATACAGAGTTAACACCCTTCTGCTTCCAAACAGTTTATGTAATCTTTTATGAGGCAGGTTTAATGTAAGCTCTGTGATAAACATATAAAGCTCTCTTGCTCTCACCTGACAAGATGAAATTAAATAAAACGAAAACAGTTCATTTTGATATAGGCTAAACATGTCTTACCAGTGACACTGAGCAATCTATAACAAAACTAAAGTAATGTGGGAATTTGTAAAAATAAGAAAGAATAGAAAATGATATCGTGTGTCAGTGCACTTGTTCTTATGTTTACTCTGAAGTCACTTAATATAACATGATTCATAGTAGCATCACACCAGAAACGTGCTCTTTACCTTCATTTTGAGGTCCAAAGTACGCTCTGAACTGAACCTCTAACAGGACAAAGAAAGAAAGTAAAGAAAAGGAACGGAAGAGGAAAATGAGACCTGATAAAAGAAAAGAATATATTAGCCATGTCTCATAATGTACTCAGGCCATTGATTGACGACTCACCCTCCCCTAAGTTTAACCATTCAAGTCTCGAGAGAATTGCCCTAAAATACACTCTTTTCCCCCCAAATATTTAATTTGATCCCTCCCAATTTGCGCATAAGGCCCAGTACACGTTTCTGATATGAAATTTAGCCACCATTTCTTTTTGAATCTTTGTTTTTTGGTGCAGCCTCCTAGGAAGGTAGAAAGTGCGATGTGGGGTCATGGCTAACGGGCTGGAATATTAATAGACTTCAGGAAAAGATGTGATTGTCACGTATCATCTCTTGTTGTATCATCTAATCAAAGAAAATCATTTTGGTTGAATGATGTACATGTAGTTAGACACCATGTGAATATAGGTGCAATACAAAACTATACCAGGCAATACTATACCAGGTAATACTATACCAGGTAATAGAGACAGGAAATGCGGCTTTCTTACCCTTGAAATGTGAAACAAAATAAAATGTCATGTAATACAATGCCATGAAAAGAAATAAAATACAGTATTATTCAAAATTATATACTACAATATAACATATTGTTAAAAAACAATACAATACTAAAAAGGAATCATATTAACTATATCCAACTTTAAAAAGACTGTTTAAACATGGTGGAGAATGATCACAAGGATTACAAATCCATGAATAAAACAAATAATTTTTTAAGTCTCTTCATGTTATACTTGAGGAAAATAAGTTAAACATTTCCACTAAAGGAGAGAATGGGAAGAACTTCAGAAGGTGGAATGAACTGAGATTAGTTACTAATAAATAATGCAGCTAGATGAAAACATGAAAAGTACAACGATGTCTATAATTTTGAGAGACAGAGAAATCTGACCAGATGAAACAAAAAGACAAAGGTACAGTGTAAAGTGCATGTAGATGGAGAAAAGTGCAGCTGGAAAAATAGAGCAACTTGCCCCCAAATTGAAAACCCACAAATTAACAGGATTTAGCATTACCTCCCGATTGATTTCGGACCGTCATCATATTGCTCCAAGTCAATTTCGCTCCCCGGCGGTACTCCTTTTGTCGTCCAATTTGATGATATTTAATTTGTTATTGTTTGGCTTGGTGCGTACCGATGTCTGATTTGTGCAGCGCTAGATCACGCTTGTACAATTGGACGTTTAATGGGATATTTATGAGTATATGAAGTGGACCTGTACGGGATATGTCATTGTTTATATTTACATTCATGTTTGATTAGCCGGCGCTCCATCACGTCCAGTTATATTTGGCTCATGTACTTTTTGGTCGAGGAGGTAAACTTAATTCAACAGAAAATGAGTTAAACTCTGAATTATTATTCTATTTCACTCCAAACTAGTTCTGTCACAAAACTGATATTGATTGAACTATTGAAGGTAGATCCAGTTTGAATACAGCTTGAAAGATTAGTGCTTTGTATGTTTCATGGATTTTTTGAAATATATTCAACATTTCCATTGAATAACTAGATAGTCAGATTGTTGACATAATATATATTGTTTTACATAAAGAAAAAATTATTTGAGAGGACAGTTTATTTTTTAACTTATTTAAAGGGCTCCTGTTCGAAGTGTTCTATGTTATCTACAGGGTAAATCACAATACTGTATTACATTTATAAACAAGACACTTAAGTGAATTCCATGAGTGGTCCAGATGGCAGGAAATAATTGAATCACAGAGCTAAATTATTGGAATACGCAAAATTTCTTGCTGTGAAAATGTAAATTGTATGATTGGCAAAAAGTTTCTGTCATAAGTGTTTCTAGTTTTAGAGTATTGTACCTTTAACTGTAGACAGTTGTTAATCTATCATCTATTCTGTGTTAGTAGCATGTTAGCAGTGCTCATAAAACCAACACACTTGGCTCTGCAAGTAGAGGTGGAAGTTTTATGACTTCAGTTGACAGAATTACAGAGCTTTAATTTTACGAGACTGGCGACAGATTTGTGGGATATCCTCACTGCTGATAGCTCTTAAATTTGATCCTCTTGAATTGGAGTGTTGGTTTATAGTATTCCTGCCTTTATTCCCAGTAATCTGCTCTACTGTCTGCAATTATAATATAATGTTATGTTTTAGGTTATAAATGCATTCCAAAGAGCACCCCCCCTCTTTTTTTTAACGGAGAGCTATACCCCTTTAGAAATGTGAAGAATTTTTGTTGTTGAGATTTGGCAGTAAAACAAAAACAATTTTCTTGAACATCAGTCTAAAGAAATGATTATATTTCATTCATGTCTCAGGCTCAGAAAGTAACACATTAATTTAAATCATTATTCTTCTTACATTTGTTTGTGTGCGATTATGAATTCTTTAACATACTCTTTTTGTCTCTATATCTAACCTTAGACACACAAAAACAAATCCATATACAGTACATATGATAGCCATGGAAATGTATTGCAGGGTAGGGATTGCTTTGTTATTTGGGACATGCAAAATGGAATTTTGAGGGATGGAAAACTTATTGGAATAAGAGGAAGGAATGTTATCATTATCGGATAAAATGAAATGAAAGAAAATCATGTCTTCGGAAACTAGAATTGACCCAAACAAGTAGCGTCTGCATGTAAATTACATCCATTTACAACCACTGCTTCTCCTTCGAGACGGTGGTAGAAATACCTCAAAATAATGAGATAAACATGAAGAAATTGAATATGAGATATTGACAATGATGGAATTACCACAGAAAATGTAGAAAACAGTAGCAGGACTTGAAGATTACATATTTTGTGGGGAGGAACTAGGCTAGGCCTAATGCTTCTTTTCTATCAGGTTAGAATACACCTGCCAAAGCGGATTCTTGTAATGCTTTGTGAGTACATTACGTGGCAGAAAAAACCCTAGCAAGGCAGTATCATTTCATTCTGCTTTTCCCTTTTTGTTCCATCTATCTGTATCTCTATCTCTGTTATTCATTTTCACAGTACTTCAGATGCTTTTTGTCTTTAAAATGTTATATGTCATTTTCTTTCTGATATATTCCATGTATTTTGAGCATTTTAACTTTCACACTCACACCCCCCCCCCCCCCTGCCTACCCTGCCCCCCCCCTCTCTCTCTATGTTTTTTGTTTTAATGTTTGTCATTGTATATCAGTCTATGTTTTTCTATGTTCCTATAAATGTACATGTCTGTGCTTGTGCATATCCGTTGTCTTTCCCTTATTTTTTACCCGTTATTGCTTTGTTCCTTCTATTTTTCATTCATCCTTATTCATCTTTCTGTCTTTTTTCTTACCATCTATCTTTCTTTTTCTTCCCATCTATCTTTCTTTTTCTTCCCATTTTTCTTTCTTTTTCTCTGAAAGTACTTTAGTGTCTCTCTCTGTCTGTCTCCTTCTTCTTGTAAATGTCACCCCATGTATGAACATGATAATAATTTCCATCCATAAAAAGCCGCCTAGAGGTACATTTTTGGCCCTGAATCGATCGATTGAAGAAAGGATTTAAAATGAGTGAAAATGAGTGAAAAAGAGCAAGAATGTGTGGGAGGGAAAAAAAGACATGACTACAAGTTTTTCCTGGACTTGTATTATGATTTAGGCTAGATTTTGTTTTGGAAGTGCAACTTACATTAGGGACTTTATTGTTGTGGGTGGAATGGACCTATAGAAGGGAAAGAAATGGTTTGACCTCTCGTTTGTAATCTAAAAGAGGTCGTGGTTGTTTCTCTCCCTTGCCGCCTGTTTTTTTCTTACCTGACCCCATTCTGGCTGAGTGAGTGAAGGGTATTCATGATACATTGTGTTGGTATGTAGGGGTGAACGGAGTGCAGTATTTATGTGGTCTAGGTTCAGAGCTCTGTTTCAATGTTCTTTATAATTGAAGCGTTATTACTCCATTTCCATTGCTTTCACTAGGAAGTTATCCATTGTTTAAAGGGAGTCTAGAGTTCTGGGATTTAAACATTGTTGTAAATTACTGTTTAGTGATGCTAAATCCAGCTAAACAAATTAAGACTTCAGAAGGGTATTATTTAAAAAAAATAAAAATATTTCTATCATGATTACTGATCAAAATGGAAAGAAAAAGCCTAAAAAATGTTTTGAGAATCAACATTTTGTAACACTTATTTTCACGGTTAAAAAAGCAGTCATTATTTTGAATTTGTGATTTTACTTACAATTTCATGCAGGTGTACATCTTTTGCAAAGAGATTTGAAGATCAAGATTTCCCTGATACATTCATGTACACAATGCAGTTAATTTTTTCTGTGTAAAAACTTTTAATTCATGTGAACTCTTTTATGCAAAATTAAGATTGAAAGATACAGATCTTGAAGATTGATTGCTTTGTTTGCAAAAAGAAAAAGAAAGAAAATATTTGTAATTTCAATAATTGCATTGCCTCAACAAGGTCATGTCTACTTTTCTCAAGATATTTGTAATGATATTTATAATAAACGAAGGGTGATGTAGGTCACTCATTTATCAGTCAGCCTACCAATGTACATATTTGCTCATCACATTTTAACGACCATTTCCAGTTCAATCATCATTTTATGACAGCACCTTCAATATTTGTCAGGGAAATTATCTAGACGACATCATTGTTTGATAAATTACCTCGAGTGGGCCCAGGAGTAATATAATTCTTATCTTTGTAAACGATAAAAAGCACCATGTTGATTTAAATCTTGCTTGTGATTGCATTCTTGACATGGCATTGCTCATGACTCAGTTTGGAGATGTTTGGAAACCTAATAACTGTTAACAATAGAAACAAAATGTCTCAGTAATCTTTCCATTTAAAAATCGTCTGTACAATTCTAGCTGTGTTATATGAAAATAATGCCTGATGACCTCATAGAAGGAAAGCTTTATTATGATGAACCACTGCTGTTATTGCAGTAATGCGAGACTTGTTTTTACAATTTTTCCTCTATCTGCTTGCCCTCTCACTCTCGATCCTCAACTTGTTGGAATACATTTGGGTTTTCTTTCAAGTTTCTTGTTGCTGTGTGAATATCAATGCCATTCTTAAATGTTCTTCATCTAATGTTGTTGCTATAGTACTACTGAATACATTTCAAGTGTGCCTTTATATGCCATCATTTAAGTATTATAGATAGATAGATGGTAGATACATTGGACACTGCCATAAAGATTATAATTTTTTTGGACATTCTGGTAATTGATATCATGTTTTGGATGACATACTTTTATAAAATATGTATCTTTTCATTATATTCACATGCTGGAAATGTTTCTGTTGTATTTTTTTTAATTTTCATGGTTTTTCCCTCCCTTGTTTTCTTGTATTGCACGTTATTGCTGGCGGAAAGCATTTCCCCCATTTCTGGACAAGAATAAATAAATTATCAATTATAAGATTTCTATCCTATGAAGTGAGGATATTTCTTTGAAAGGTTCAAATCTGAGTTTTGAACTTTATTATATTGCCCAAAGTACTTGCACTTGCCCAGTACTGTAAGTTCATGCCATATCCATTATGACCGAACAGTAATTTCTCTTGTAGTGCTAATATTATCATCATATATGCAAACTTTGAAAGCTTCCAAACACATTCTTTGTTCATTTTATAAACTCCAAGCCCCATTGCAAAAGAGAGTTTAGCCTAGAAGTTTCAAATAACATTGAAGCGAAAACCAGAGAGTATTGTCAATTTTTTCTTTGAACTCTCTTATCATCTTTTAAGAAGTTTCAGGTGACATTTAATCTTATTTTGTAGTGCTTAAAGTTCTGACCCCCCCCCCCCCCTCCCTCCAAAGTTTAATTTTGAACTAGAACTTCTTGTAATTTTGAACTCATGTACATGTGGAATGAATAGTCTTTTGTTCTGCGTTTTGATGTACATGTTTTGAAAGTTAGGGAAGAAATACAATTTTTGTATCAACTACTGAACAGTTATAATGGGAGGTTGGGATGATCAGGAAAGACATGGGGGAAAGTAGGAGGGAGAAGGAGGAAGATAGAGAGAGGGGATGGAGAGAGAGGGAGAGAGAGAGAGAGAGAGAGAGAGAGAGAGGCGATAGAGAGGGAGGAAGGGAAGGAGAGGGAAGAGAGGGAGGATGATGGGAGGACATAAGAGACTGGAGGAGAGGAGAAGAGAAGAGAGGGGGAGAGAGAGAGAAGGGGAAAGTAAAGGGTGAGCAAGAGGAGAGGTGAAAGATAGACGAACAATTAATATTATTATTATTATTATTATTCAATTATACCACATCTTATGAAATTGGTTTCCATCTACTGAGATTTAGAAGGGTGTTAAGTCTGTGTAAAGTGATATGATTCACTGTCCTTTTGGCTCTTACCCATCTCATAATACACCTATACCAAGAAAAGTCACTACTATAACAGTTAATCTCAGTCTTTAATCAAAGCATGTATATTACAACGTAGCCATAGTAGCTGAATGTAGTACAACGATCAGCTCAAAGTTAAGTATTGCATAATACATGCGTAAACCATTGTGTGGGGGAGAACGCCCCCCCCCCCCCATTTTCCAGTGCTGACAATTTTCACGCAAATTAATTACCCCAGACACCAACTCTCTATGGGATGCCTTAACTCTTTGTTTGCTTTGTTCGCCGATTTGCACGGACGTAGGCGTGCCAACTTCGCATTTTTGCACAGATGTATACGAGTCAATTAGACATTCATAATACCGCTCGCAGTGTGTAGCCACGCGTTGCGTTTACTATTGTTTACATTGTATACATCGCACACTTTCCGGTAAACTGTTTTTCTTCATAGTGTTACATTCGAAATTACCGTGTATTTAGCGGTTTTCTTTGGATTTTTTTTACTGATGTTACGATGGCACCTGCTGGAAAACGTCAACGTGTGTTTAGTGTAGAGGAGGCTCGAGATCTTGTTACTATGGAAGCATGGAGCATGGACTCTGATTCCGACGAATCGAGCAGTGACGAAGACTCTAGTGATAAAAGTGTTCCCTGAGAGTAGACTGATAGAATAAGAATGAATAAAAATTAATGAAAGAGCTAGAGATGACAGCAAGAAAGAGAGTAGACTGATAGAATAAGAATGAATAAAAAAAATGAAAGAAGGAGATAGAGATGACAGCAAGAAAGAGAGTAGACAGTGATAGAATAAGAATGAATAAAAATAATGAAAGAAAGAGATAGAGATGACAGCAAGAAAGAGAGTAGACTGATAGAATAAGAATGAATAAAAATTAATGAAAGAGCTAGAGATGACAGCAAGAAAGAGAGTAGACAGTGATAGAATAAGAATGAATAAAACTAATGAAAGAAAGATGTATCCTGTCTTGCCGTCATCTTTATATCTTTCTTTTATTATCTTTATTCATTCTTATGCTATCAGTGTTTACTCTCTTTCTTTCCGTCATCTCTATCTTATTATTATTATCATTTTCCTATCTATATGTACCCTATGTCTTGCCGTCATCTGTATATCTTTTTCTTATTATCTTTATTCATTATTATGCTATGAGTGTAATACTCTCTTTCTTGCCGTCATCTCTATCTCATTATTATTATCATTTTCCTATCTATATGTACCCTATGTCTTGCCGTCATCTCTATATCTTTCTCTTATTATCTTTATTCATTCTTATGCTATCAGTGTTTACTCTCTTTCTTTCCGTCATCTCTATCTTATTATTATTATCATTTTCCTATCTATAATTATGTACCCTATGTCTTGCCGTCATCTCTATATCTTTCTCTTATTATCTTTATTCATTCTTATGCTATCAGTGTTTACTCTCTTTCTTGCCGTCATCTCTATCTTATTATTATTATCATTTTCCTATCTATATGTACCCTATGTCTTGCCGTCATCTGTATATCTTTCTCTTATTATCTTTATTCATTCTTATGCTATCAGTGTTTACTCTCTTTCTTGCCGTCATCTCTATCTTATTATTATTATTATTTTCCTATCAATATGTATCCTATGTCTTGCCGTCATCTCTATATATTTCTCTTATTATCTTTATTCATTCTTGTGCTATCAGTGTTTACTCTCTTTCTTTCCGTCATCTCTATCTTTTTATTATTATCATTTTCCTATCTATATGTACCCTATGTCTTGCCGTCATCTCTATATCTTTCTCTTATTATCTTTATTCATTCTTATGCTATCAGTGTTTACTCTCTTTCTTTCCGTCATCTCTATCTTATTATTATTATCATTTTCCTATCTATATGTACCCTATGTCTTGCCGTCATCTCTATATCTTTCTCTTATTATCTTTATTCATTCTTATGCTATCAGTGTTTACTCTCTTTCTTTCCGTCATCTCTATCTCATTATTATTGTTATTTTCGTATCAATATGTATCCTGTCTTGCCGTCATCTTTATCTCTTTCTCTTATAATCTTTATTCACAGTAAAGTCCTTTCATTTCATATCACTATTTCTCTCTCATAATGTCTCTCACGTCCGTTCTCCATATTTTATTCATTGCATACTCCACTCGTCAATCATTTCTGATAATAAGCTCTCTCACAATAAAGTAAATGGAAAACAATGCAATATAGTTTATATTTTAAGATTGATTCATTCTTTCTTTGTATATCTATGGCTGTGATAAATGTACTTGAAATCAATTTTATTGAGGGGTAAAGAAGGTGAGAGAACAGATGCGGTGAACATTCATAATGAGACATTTCAATAAGATGCTGATTATGTCATGTATATCACATATAATATATTATGCCTATACCATTTTTACATGCTCATACCAGTGGGCAAAATCAATAACATTCTCTTATTTCTTATTGACTTATCATGGCACAACAAAGAAAAACATCCCCACGACGTCCCTTTTCATGCCCCGCTAAACCGGACATTGACAATAACCTGGGGTAATAGGGATTTCAATGGGCAGATTAGCCCATTGTCAAGGGTGGCTGAGCGGGGTACTTTCAAGTCTCTCCCTATTGAACTTCTTTTCTTCAACAACCTAAATACTAACCTTCTGAATTGTTAGAATACTTGAGCAAGGTATGTAAAGAAAGGTAAGAAGTCCACCTTTCTAATAGATTCGATTTGAAGATGTCTTATCATTGCTAAATAAGAAATTCTAGAGGGATAAAAAACTGCCGTAAATAAGAAAAATTAAACATTATATAATTATGATTATTATAAAAATGATAATTCAAAATATAACAAATGACGGTTCATCGAAAAGCACGTTTTCCGGTCTACAACTTTGCTGCACAATATTTTTCATCATGATCATCCAGTGAAGAGTTATAGCCTCTTGATTCAGCAGAGTCAATAAAGATTCCCTCGAAATGTGTGACCCTAAAAGAATGTGGCACAGGGGGTTTTTTTAAGTGGCGCATAAAGAGTTAAGTAGATGCGATCCCTCCTGACTGAGCTCAGGTGGTTAGTGGTGGAGAGATTTCTCTTAATCACTCATTGCGTAATGATTACCCTCCCTAAGCATGTCTTCTATTGATCTTTAAAGAGGATTCAAAGAGGATTAATCCCTGGGGTATAGGTAATAATGGCTCCTTCCAGATTCACTGCAAACCAGAAATCAACTTAGATGACGATGGTGTTGATTAAAACCCTAATAAGGCAGGCAGATTGGGGTTAAAACTAGATTTTGGTTGCTTTGAATGATTAGTTTGTGATTTTCAGGGTTTATTGTGCGTGAGTAACTCATTTAGACATTTGCATATTTTACATTAAAAGAAGTGTATTCATCTTGACCATAATGTGCAAGCTGAATAATGGAAAGAAATAGGGTTATACTCTAAAAATAGCATTGGTAGAAATGTGTATAGATTTGAAGTGGTGTTTTGAATTTGTGGAACCAAAACATATTTGGTGTGCTTCAGACATTTTTAAAAATATACTGTTTCCATAATTTTAATGAGTGTAAAAAAAAAAAACAAGCTTTTAAGTATGAAATTCTTGTATATCCAGATGTTACCTTCATGGAAATGTTATTTATTTTATGATAATTAAACCCTTTCATTGTAGTAAACAGGTGTACATATGAGTAATGACATTTAAGCCTGTTGGTACAGAGAGTTTTAATATAATTTCACTTATTTCGAAAGATATAGTGGAGAGAAAAAAAATCATTCAGTTTTTGAACCGATGCCTAAACTCGACACCACCACAGAGGAGCATATCTACTGAACAAACTACCTGCAGGGCACCAGAGAAGTCTCGGGTAGAAGGACAAAAAAGCACCTGTCTAAATTTGGCCTGTGGTGGTGCTGTACTATGCGTCATTCCTCCTAATTAGAATCTTACCACTCTACCTCCACCTGTAACGACACCAACCGTATTCCCCCGTCATAAATAAAGCATTTCATCGTCAAAAATACCCAGTCTTGAATATCCCAGCACGGTAAAAACTATCATACATGAATATATTTGGTTTGCTTTTTTCAGATGTTAGTATGTCATAGAGGAAGTTATTCCATATCTAAATACTTGTGAATTCTAAGTGATAATAAGGGAGAAGAGCAAGATGATAATTTGATCCTCGGAGAGCGATGCAAGAAGAGTAAGACGAGGAGAAGTGCGCATAATTCGAGACGCGATTTAAGCGATTTAAGCGCAATTTGTGATTTATGACTTTTTCGAGAGTGACAGGTGTCAATAGGGGGTCAGCCATTGTGTCCACTCGATTATCAAAATTAGATTTTCCCTTCAGTCTCCTGTTACTACAGGCATTCGGAAGATAGAATAGAAATGAAAGGGATGTTTAATTCACATTGTTCAGTCGTCAAGAGCTTTCCATTCATCATCTTTTAGTCCCAGCAATGCATTTTGATGTGGTGTTTTTCTCAATGAAGGTTTCAAATGTACGTCCCTGAGTCCCAGACCTGCATTCTGATGTGGTGTTCTCGCTAGGAGCGCCGTCGCCTGCCTTTGAATGTGAAATGACTTTACTATTTGACTCATCTTCAGAATGCCTGAATTGCAAATTTTGACGATCCTTATCGTTCTGGAGTATCAGTTATTGCAGATCGGATTCTAAAAGAAGCTAGCTACCAGTAGTGTGATTAGATGAAAGAGATAATGTATTGACTTGGTTGTGGAAGTTATTTTACTAGTCATTGCATTCTGATGAATGGAAACTGAACTTTTGGCTATTCAAGAGTTTTGAAAGCATAGCTCCATGACTCATGCTACATACATGAATTGATATGTACAGGTTTGTCTTTCTGCCTCTGAATTTCTGCTTCTGAATATCTATTCATGATGGTGAAGGGGACTGGTTTAAAAAAAAGTAAGAGCAAAAAAAGAGTGATTGAGGGAGGGAGCGAGAGAGAGATAGAGAGAGAGGGAGAGAAAGAGAGAAACGGAGAGAGGGAAAGAGGAGGGGAGAGGATGGGAGTGAGCTAGAGAGTGTTAGAGCACAAAACATATAGGTCGTGAGAGATAAGAAGAAAGATAATTGATGATAGAGAAAGAGAAAAGTAGAAAAAGAGATAGGTAGATGAAAAGAAAGAGTGACAGAGAGAGAGAGAGAGAGAGAGAGAGAGAGAGAAAGGAGTCGACAGAGATAGAGAGAATAGATTTATTTTCTTGATCCAATGTAGTATACTGAAAGATACTGTAAGTCATAAAAGTGTTATATAGCACTCAATACTTAATCTTCCTATAATGGTAGAAATGGCATTGTAATAGTACTGATATGGTTATGAGCAAGATGCAAGGAAAGAGAGAAAATGAAAGATGGAAGGGGGACAAGGGGAAAGGAAGTTCTTGTGTGCAAAGTTCCATGTTTTCATTGTAAATCGAGACAGAGGATCTCCCCCATTCATGCTACAATTGGGGCGGTGCGCTCGCTATTTGACAACTCGACCAGGCAACGAAAGGCACATGTTTGCCATGTGTGATGCAGGACAGTTGTCCCTGATTAAGGAAATGTCACCTACTTGTAGAAGAAGTAATTTTGGTTTGAGCATCATTGTTTGAAGAATCCTAAAAGATTAAGCATGAATATTGGTCAAGACTGTCTTTGAATGATGGCTACTTTTTTCATGGACTGCGTTTAATTTATTGGCAGTGTTCTATTTGTACTTATATTGTCATACAGCAGCAATCAATATTAGAGGGGGATGGGTTAGATGAATAGAAGGAGGATTCGTGGGAGAATGATGAATGGAAGAATGAGAAAAGGAGAAAGTATGCAGAGAGAAATGTCACAGAAAGATGGAGGGTAGTTATGAAACGGTGAAAGAAGGAATGAGCATATGGAGCTTTAGATAAAGAGTGCAAAACAAGAAATGAAAAAACAAATTTGATTTTGTAGATTCAGATAATCCTTTTCAAATGATCGGTTCAAACGCAGTCACACGTAATTCATGTTATTGAGACTATCGCATGTGTTTGATGCAAAAGTGTGCAATAATTTCAAGTACTATTCAATGTATTTTAGGTATGCAATGCGCAGCAGTACACGTAGAGGTTAATGTACTGTATGTGGGTTAATAAGGCCAAAAAAAAAAAATCATTTGGTTGTCCTCGACCGCCCGCTCGTCATTTTCGGGCCGCTCGCATTTTTTTTTTTTTTTTTAATATATATATTTTTTTTTAATTCATTTTTTTTTATTATTTTAAATTCATTTTTTTTTTTTTAAATTTTTTTTTGTATTTAATTTTTTTTTGGGAGCAATCTTAAATGCCAAACATACCATTTCATGCATTTGCAAGGATCAAAATGCGTCCCGTTGCCAGTTTTGTCTTTTCAGTACGCAATTAGGTATTTATTAAACTTGCCATTTTTATTTTTCGATGTCAAAATGACGTCATTCAAATCAGGTTCTGAGCATTCTTAAACTCATTTTAAAGCCCATCTGTACTAGTTTACAGGAGGGATTAGACCACCCTGCAAGGTCGCTGGACAGGTGGTTATCTCATCAAATCAGCTCTCAGTTAATATAAGATAAAGAGGATCATGGGGGACCAATGGTCACCGATTAGGCATTGTTTGCTACATAGAGGGCGCAAGTATAGCTATAAGTAGTAGGCCTACAGTGGAGATTTAAAAGGTGCTGTATTTCAAAGCCCAAAATACTTTCTGTGTTGGTCTTGATATTCATTGTACATCACAATCCCAATGATTTTTATTTTAATGGGGAAAAAAATATTTAAAAAAAAAAAATGGGGGAAAAAAAAAGAAAAAAAAAAGACACACAAAAAATGAAGTTAAAAAAAAAAAAAATAAATAAATAAAAAAAAAAAAATCCGCCCGCCCGCCCCTACTCCAGAAAAGCAATCGAGGACAACCAAACAATTTTTTTTTTTTGGCCTAATACATGCCGGTATTAGCACTTCTAAAGTAAGCCATATAAGCTTGGGTTTATTTGTCAGGGATAATAACACAAAATAGTCTTGAAAATTGAAATGAGGATCTCACAGTTTCCGGCGTTGATTTAAACAAATGATGCTTTTTTGTTTTAATGCGCTCATTACAGGATCTATCTGCTCTTGTTGAGGCTGTTTATGCACCTATCATACTCAGCATGACGGCTTCGTATGTTAGATGTGTACAGCCTCAAGAGCGGATAGATTGTATAATGAACTCATTCACATGCATCATTATATCCTAAACATGTTTGTGGGACGGTTGAAATTAATTTGTATCTTTTCATGTCCATGTGCTTATCTATCCTCTGTCTCTTGAAATCATGTCCATAGTACAGGATCAAATATTTCTCATTCCTCCCCCCCCCCCCCCCCCCCCCCCCCCCCAGGGTGATTGCCCTTTTCTGGGAGTGGAGGGAAAAGGTCAAAGAATGCAAATAAAAGTAATCCACTTTCGACCCATTTGTCTGCATTCATGTAATATTTCCAAATGCATCACTGTAAGATACAACACAATTTATGTAAAATATTATCAAAAGTAAATTTCATGCAGATGGCATTATGCGCACTATTCATGTTGGCACACGTTTTAGCTCATACAGTGTACCAGATTCAAATGTACTTTTTTCACTCTGTTAGTCACACATATCCCATAATAATATTAGCCTGGATTTTTTTGGTCACCCTCAGCCTCATTAAAAATCGAATATGGGGGCCGGAACCCATATCCATATTTATCGTATTAATCAAATTCTTGTCAAAATTGCCCCCAGTATATAAATGCAAGAGCGCAGAGCATGAATCTAGCGTGTATGAATCATGGTAGCTTGTAATGTTGTATCTGCGTGAAGCCAGTCCCTGTGAAAAGGGTAGACTACGCTGTCACAATGTGCTGCTGATTTTCTATCTAACATTTATGGGAAATTGGCGCCACCAAGGAATTTAGGAAATTTGGTAAATTACTCAAGTATGCGACAAGATGGTAGATTGCAGGCCTGTAATGATTTCAGGGGCTTTTCTAAATGTATGATTGCGGCTTTTCATTTCTGACTGAGTAGCAAATAAAACTAATGGTGTTGATTTTATATTAGTATTTGTGGGGTTTATGGATTGTTGGTAATTCAATGCAAATAAATATCCTTATTGCATTAGTGTAATAGAGTTGTGCAAGTATGTGCAAGCTGTATAAGGAGTGAATTACTTTTCAAGTGCTTAAAATATGAATTTATTTGTGGAGACGATATTGAAATTACCATGTGCATTGTACCAGTATAGTAAGTGTACATAAATCAGGCATGATGAAAGAACCTGTAATATACACAACAGTTGGATGTATAACTGGTATTATGTTGTGGTTTCTTATACACCATTTCAAGGATTGTACTAATATTCATATTGCGTTTTGGTTGTGATGTAGGGAGAGAAAGAGAGAGAGATGAAGAGAGAGTGAGAGAAAGAGAGAGAGAGAGAGAGAGAGTGAGGGAAAGGGGGGGGGGGAGCAGTGGAAAAGGCAAATTTTTGCTATCAACAATGAAATACAAATGTCAAAGAGCAATCACAAATGAAAGATGATGTCATAGTCCAGTGAATATTAATTAGAATGTCCATGAATTTTAAGATTCTCTTTCCCATGGTTGAGCCTGATGGGGCTTGAATAAATACCAGTTCCGGTGATATATGGATTTTGGGGTATGAATAGGCGCATTTATACTGTCAAATACCTCATTTTGAAAAGTCGCGATGTTTCGCGCACCCGTTTACACTTGTGCGGAAACATCACCGACTGAAAAGCTCAGTGATGTTTTGGCGTGTTTTAGTTGGTAATGCGCATGCGCGGCACTCCGATGCAAACACTTTCCTCTTTCTATCTTTCCTTGTTATTCTTTTTTTCTTCCTTCTATCACCTTCTCTTATGTTATTCTTTATCACTTCCTTCTATCACTTTCTCTTTCTGTGTTTCCTTATGTTATTCTTTATTTATTCCTTTTATCACCTTCTCTTATGTTATTCTTTGTTTTTTTAATCATTCTATCACTTTCTCTTTCTGTCTTTCCTTATGTTATTCTTTGTTTCTTCCTTTTGTATCACCTTCTCTTATGTTATTCTTTGTTTTTGTTTATCTTTATAAAACTTCCTCTTTCTGTGTTTCCTTATTTTATTCTTTGTTTCTTCCTTCTATCACCTTCTCTTATGTTATTCTTTGTTTTTTATCATTCTATCACTCCCTCTTTCTGTGTTTCCTTATGTTATTCTTTGTTTCTTCCTTCTATCACATTCTCTATGTTATTCTTTGTTTTTTATTATTCTATCACTCCCTCTTTCTGTGTTTCCTTATGTTATTCTTTGTTTTTATCATTCTATCACTTTCTCTTTCTCTCTTTCCTTATGGTATTCTTTGTTTCTTCCTTCTATCACCTTCTCTTATGTTATTCTTTGTTTCTTCCTTCTATCACCTTCTCTTATGTTATTCTTTGTTTTTTATCATTCTATCACTCCCTCTTTCTGG
>JAVYIG010003817.1:100000-181054 GCA_035222895.1 Strongylocentrotus droebachiensis
TGTATCTAAAATATATATATATTTAGATATAAATGGTGCAAATGAAATTGCTGTGTTGTTTTATGAATGATAATATTATAATGTTTAAGATATTTTAATTTCCCCATCCCCAGTTGAGGATCCTAAGGTGTATGTATTCTGTTCGGGGGAGGGGGGGGGGGGGGGGCGGTGGCTTGTACACATTTCTAGATATGAGTAAGCATGTAGTGCCTATAGGAATGTTTGATGATGAAATGGATGAATAATTCTCGTAGGCAAGAGCGTTGGTTTGGAACGGTGTAATGAATTGGGACATGTAAAAATGATGTATGCCCCATGCATAGAAATGTATAATTATGGTACAGCTATTCCCTATTGTATAGCGATGGTCATCATGATATTTCAAATTCATTCTCAACCAGAGCAGACCTCTCTGTATCTGGTTTATGGCAAGTGAATGAGTCACGATCAGATACAGATCTTGCTTCTTTTTTAGATCAAGAGTCTCCAATCCTGAATTTCGGTCAATTAAGCATTCACACCAGTGCTGGATTGAAATATGCATGCAGACCCTATCATTCACTGGCCGGCCGGCCGGCCATGCTGAGCTTTTTAGCCGAGTGTGAAATATGGCAGCATCAGATTTGAATCTGAGATTTAAGCCTGATGGCACTGATTCATCTGGGCATAGTGCAGGGTTATCATGGGAAGATAGATACCAAAGGATAGGCAACAGATGAAAAGGGAAAGGAACGATGGAGTGATAGATAGGTTATCATGGGAAGATAGATACCAAGGGATAGGCAACAGATGAAAAGGGAAAGGAAAGATGGAGTCAAAGAGAGGAAAGATAGATGAATGAGAGATTGAAAAGAGATGATAGCTCCAATATATTGGATCGTGGCCAAAAGAAGGAAGATGTATGAGAAGATGTAACATTGAGAGGAAAGATGGGAAAGAAGGAATAATTTTGAGAATTTACTTTCATGGACAGCTGATGGTTTGTCTGTGTATTATGCAGGGCTAGCTATGGAATATGGATACCTACAGAAACAGGGGATGAGGAGAAATAGAACAGGCATATGGAGAGAAGGAAAGATTGGAAAGGAGGAAGGATCAAAAGATTCAATTTGAAAGCTGTCATTGGCATAGTGCACAGAGATGCATAGAGGCGATGACCATGGGAGAATTAGAAGATGAAAGAAATGTTGAACTTAATTAATACTACTAACACACAACAGGGAACCAAAATGCAAGCTACATATTGAGAGGAAGCATGAAGCATGACTGATACAGAGTTTGCAGCAATCTTGTTCACGGGGAGAAGATATGGAAGGGAAAAAATGAACATAAATGAGAAACGATCACAAAAAGGAGAAAAGGTTGTCAAAAGAACAATAGATAATTACCAAAAACAAGTGACATCAAGAATTCACAATTTGAATCCTCAGAATACAATATATAGACATATTGGTATCGATATAAAATTGATGCAATATAATTCAAAGCTAATGAATTATTACTGCATACAGCCAGACAGGGTATGAAATGAATTCGTTCATGCTATACCGCACACACTCATATTTCAATTTTCCAATAGACCAGTTCTGATCCATTTCATTTATTATCTCTTATACCCAAGGATCTTACTCCCTGGGGCGTTTTAGTATATGCCCTTGAACAGAGAGCCCATCCATACATTATAAATACACTCTCAAAAACACGGCCTCATTTTCATTAATACTCATGGAGGCCACATTCTCTGCTCAAAACCAGAAAGTCATTAACACGTTTAATTTCACAGAGTTACATGTATTGCCCTTCTGTCTCCAAGCAGCTAATATTTTCCTCTCATTTTTGCTCTCCTGTAATGTGTCTGCCATGCTAATTTAATGATTATAGGCCGCAGTACAAAACCAGATGTTTATTACTTTATGCAGATAAATGATTCACAGGTTATCAGCTTTCAAATATATTACATTTGTTTGTTTTAATTATGAAATGTTGAGGATCAGATGTACATAGACACAATGTATTCTAGTACCTTGCTTTATGGGCGGGAATTATCATTTGTGGAAATTTTATAATTCACAAGTTCTCAGCTTACATGAATATCCCAAATTGAATTAATTCTAAAAAAAAGCCTTTCTTCACAAATATATTCTGATAGTACAAGTACATTATGTCAGCTTATGTGTTTGTTTGTCACTCTTGTTTATGTACACATATGGAAAGAGGATATAAATGTTGCAGTATTTAATCTGCTTTAATTAAAATGAAATACAGCATCACATGCAAAGTTTCTTAACTCCCAGCAATTTATGCAGCAAAAATAGAACTGTTATTTTACAGATATTTGCTACCATCAGTAACATAAAAAAGCAACAACAACAAACATTTCTATTCTAGCTCAGTCTCCATTGGATTAACATCCAACTTTCCAACACAGATGACCAGTTCCTTTAATAGTTAATCATGTTGGACTATTACATATTTAGAAATGTCACAGGGGAGTATAGCCTATCTTATGCCTATCATGTTCTCTATGTAAATTGATTTTTGGAGTAGGTCGTTTATAAGGGTAATAAAGAATGGATGTGACTTGCATTGGTTCATCCATGCATGTACTGGCTATGTACAAGTCTTCTTGATAAAGGCCCGGTCACACAGCCTTTCGCGTCTGTATCGCGGGTAAAATTTCGCGATTTTTTTTTTTGCCCGCGGTTGCCCGTGGTGGAAAAATGTGCAAAATTGGCTTACCCGCGGTTTACCCGTGGTATGCCCGCGGAACAGACGCCGGCGACTGTTCCGCGTCCTTATCGCGGGTGAAGCGCGGCGGTACCGCGGCCTACCACGCTTACACGCGGTACACACGCTAATGCACGTGATAACAACGCGGTACAGACGCGGAACAAACGTGCTATGACCGTGCTCCACCCGCAATTACCCGCTAAAATTTCGCGTCCAATTCCGCGTGTAACCACGTCTTAACCGCGGCCGTAGCACGTCCTAGCACGTTCATTCCGCGTCTGTACCGCGTCTTTACCGCGTGTGTACCACGTGTACCGCCCGCGATTACCCGCGGTCTAAATTTTTGGGCAGCCCAAAACTTTTTCGCGCGGCCAACCGCGTGTGAATTTCTTACCGCGTGTAACGACGGGTAAAGTACGGCTGTATCGCGTCTTTATCGCGACCTCAAAGCGTCCAACAGCGTCTGCTTCACGGGCAGAAATTTTTGGCCGTGATTCGGCCGCGATACGCCCGTGGAGGGCTGTGTGACCGGGCCTTAAGGCGTACAAGGTATACAGAAATATGGTGAATAAATTTAACATGCTCTTATAACACACTTTCTTTAAACTAGGTTTCCATCTTATCTGCTGATATACTATGCCTTTTTGCCCCTGTGTGTTCTTTGTTATGATTTTTTTAATGCTTGTGAAAATGTGCATCTTATAGTTAGTTTGCATAGCAAAGATGTTAAATCTCCATCAGTATATTGAGTAGTCAACTTCACTAAATAATTGTATTTGTTCAGTCTTATATGAAATACATTTATTTTATATGGGGCATATGAAAATAAGAGCAGGTTTCTTTTTTCTCTGTATTACCATACATTGGTTTTATCTCCTAAATTGTAGAATAAGAGTCTTTTTGATCACATTTATCATTCATTCATGAACCCTCCTTCTCTCTGTCTCTATCTGTCTATCTCCGCCTGTCTCCTGCATTCATTCTACATTGTGTACATGCGATAAGACACTGGTATACTTCACCACTTCATAAATTATGCACGCCCGAGCTGACCCCGATAATTTATTCATGCATTGAAACCCATACAAATGTGTGAAATTGTCCATGCGCAGTTAATTCTAAATTATTTGCAAAGTCACATCAATTTTTCATGCCCCTCATACCATTTTTAAGTTAATATATCTGATGACTTTTTCCCCCTTTTTCAGATTTATTAAGAAGTGGCACTTTTTACTTGGGTACTGGGCTTCTGATTGATATGCTTGATTTTTTTTTTAGAAGACAGTTGAGAGAGAGAGAGAGAAAAGGGGAAATAAATAAAGGGTGAGAAATGAGAGTGCAAGATAGATAAATAAAAAGAAAGATAGATAGATAGTACATAGGTAGATAGAGGGAGAGAGGAAGAGAAAGAGAGAGGAATTTTAAAAAATGAGGGGAAAAAATGGAAAAATTGTAGACCTAGTGTAGTAGAAAGAGAAAGTTCTTGAGTTTTTATAAATTTGTTAAATGCCATGCATCGATGCTCATTGAGTTTCATCTAAAAGATCATCTTACGTATCTTATCCAATACCAATACTCTGATATCTATAAGGTTTGTAAAGAAATGTTCATCTCATTGGTATTTCTACAGCTCACTCTGTCATACTTAGGAGAAAGTGACCCTTTTGCTAGCAGATCCTGTAACTCAATACACATACATTTTCATTAGGGATTGAAAATTTGAGATGGAAATATCTTTGTAATATGAACCATTTTGAGATAGGTTATCCACTTTCAGATGATGGGACAGGAAGGAATGAAAGTGCTTGAAATTCCAACTGCAGAAACAAATCCAAAATGGATGATTTTTTATGTTGAAAACATCTGCTGTATGAAAAAAGAATTCTGAAACCATACACATTTAATCCATATATCTTTCAATCTTTCTGTGACTTCCTTAAACGGTATATTTGGATTGTCATGTAATGTCTTATTCATGTTATTTGTTAAGAGGCTTTATACAGTAGTTCTTGTAAATTCTGTATTCTCAGTTGATTTAATCATTCCCATGATAGGTTGTATTTCATGCGATATAAATGATTAATGTTTTCCTCTTAGGGTCTATTTGTTTTTAACTATAATGAAAGTCGACAGAATTGATTTTTTTTTTTTAAATGGAATTGTATTATACCTTTGTATTGTATTAAATTTCTGAAGAATTTAAAATGGCTATGTGACTGAATTAAATGCTAATAATGGATTTTGTTTCCTTTCTCTTTTCATGTACATGTAATCAATCTTGGCTTCTTCTATTGCTGTATATCCAGGTAAGATACTCAGATCACCATTGTATTACCTCATGTTTAAAAAGCAGATTAATTCACAATAGGCACAGTGAATGATATAGGGATATTCAAGACAAGATACAGGTTTAGAAGAAGAATTCAAAGCAATGAGGGGGACTAAAGATGTAACAAAGAACTTGTAAGAAAGATATATTTAGAGAGAGAGAATGGGGTAGAGAGAGAGAGAGATAAATGAGGGAGATGTACAAATGAAGAAGAGGGAGGAAAAAGTAGTAGACCTAGAAGATTTCTAAAGATTATTTGAAACTAATCAAATTATATTTTTGTTGATATCATTGGAATGCTAGTTAGTGCAATACACACTATCAAATGGTTGCCCCATATGGGTATATTAGCTGATAATTTTACTAAGTAGTTCATTTCATGTCTAAATGCGCAAGAACATGTACACTATATGGCATATATTGTATGTAGATAATAGGCATGAGTAGCATTTGTAATACTCGTTATATAGTTTTATCATCCAAAACCAAGCTACCACTCCAAACTTCTCATATCCATTGTTACCTGCCTCGAACATCAAATATATATACAGCATTTGACCTTTTGCCCTGAATCTACCATCAATGTAATTTACGATCCCTGCTTGTAATTATGTAAATATTTTGCCTTGCAGCATCTCATCTCCTAAATGGAATTTTTCATCTATTGTTACCGAATCTACCCTTGTGCATATCATCTTTGCAACTATACGCCCCCATTCATCCATTATCTACCAAACGTGGGCAGACACTTACAAAACGCCAAAAATATTTACCCCTAATGGCATAATATTCCCTTAAATTTTCGATTCAATTTTCCTATGTCAAAGAAAAGAAACGTAGGTCATAAACCCGTGGTTTCCGACTTTTTATCACCATGTCATTGTGTATTGAGCAGGACAAGCCGTATCATCGCAATGAAACAACATTATAGTTAACGATGGAGGATGGCCTGAATAAACTTCAAAACAGAAATTTAAATTACTTTATAAATTACTTTTTCGGAGCGAGGCTTTCCCCCGAGGGGCTTTTTTGCTTTAACTCCTCAGATTTTGATCCTCGCTTTAGAGTGAATCGCTAGCTTTTGTTGACATCTATTTATGGTATTCTTTGGAGATCTTTTGTCATCTTTCTACACTCTTGAAATCCTTTCTAAGGCTAATTGGCTTGTGTAGGATGAGAACTGTGCTTTATGGGCTTTGTCAGACTTGATGTACTTGCGATGGATTTTCGAGTAATTCTCTAGTAACTTTAGTCGTCAGCGCTTCTGAGTTGCTCTATATCATTACAGGTTACTCAATTCTACTTCGTGTAGATGTACGTGCCAAAATGTGCTTGCTTTCTTCTAATCTTTGAATGCATTTCTAGCTATTTGAATTGGAAATATAAATACATTTGTGTCATTTTAACATAGGTTGAGTATTCCTTGTTTTTTGTGATGATAAGATTTATAATTTTTTTGTTAGAATATGCATAAGTATGACAGGTGTTGTGAATATTTTGTTCATTTTCTGTATTAACTGATTGAATGCAACATGATTTTGGAATAACATACGTTTTCGGATTCTTCCGAACAGCATGTATTTCTTGCCATAGTCAAAACTTGTCATAAAGATATCCTGTATATGTGTACACCTTAATATATTGCCTTGACAATTTATTGGACCATTTCATAAGTGATTAGGCCTACTATATATTATAGTAATACTATATAATATACTGTACATAGAAATACAATTTGCTTTTGCTTTGCTCTATTTGATAGTTTCCAAGTTTTGTGACCGAAGCCTGTGTTTCATAATTAGAAGTCAGAATATTGAATGTTAAATTCAGGTATTAGTCATCCATTGAAAATCAGATTTGATCACTTATAGTTATACCTATATGTAACACTTTACACACCTACTGTACAATTAGAAACTCGAGACTAGAAGCAAATTGTTGCCATAGTGAATCCCTTTTTCAGGGAATTGCCCCCCCCCCCCCGAAAATAAAAAAAGAAATTGATGTATTCAGTTTGCTGCAGGAAACTTTTGTGAATCTGAATCACATACAACATTTGTAAAAGTTTGTGTATGCAAATGGCTGTTGTGTTATAGTATAAATATCCAAATGAAAAGTAACATAAACATGCACTCTTGAAGGAACAATATATGAACTGTAACATCTATACAGTAATATAATGTACACTGTACCTCCAAACGAACGGTGAGACCACTGGGTTGGAATCAGTCTACTTTTGTAGAATTCTAATCATTCCTAGCTGTTTCTCTCTTTCTATCCAGGTTTTCAAGGTAGTATGATTAAGGTCTAAAATGGAATATGATTGGTTTGATTGATTGGTTCCCTTAGGGGTGAGGATTAGGTGTTATAGAAAGGGTCCCTCCATCCAGCCACAAAACTCATTTGGGCTTTGGTGGTAGGGGCTCAGAAGTAATATGAACTTTCGGGAGGTACTGGAAAAGTGAACTTTAAAGGAAAAATAAGTGATGTGCAAATGGTTTCCAGTTGTTAAAAGTGTTTTACATAGAAGAGACTAATTTAAAAGTTTAGACATTTCAATCTTTTACACTATTGAAGAGTAATCTGAGATATTTGTAGTTACAATACTTGTCTGTCAGAAAAGCCAAACTTGTTGTAGTTTACTGGTACATGTATTTGCAAAAGACTTCTTACCGATTTATGTAAGAGTTACATAATACAGGATGGGCATAAAGGGGAAAAAAGAGATCATTGTTATACTTACATAGTGTTAGTGAAAATTGGGTTATTATCTGTGGATTGGGCACTTTGATGCTCCCTTAGCACGGAAGTGGTTTCTTTTGTTTTCTTTTTGTTGTTGTGGCAAGTATAGAAAGAAAATAATATCAAGAATAAGAACAATTGTTTTTATGGTTGAGGAAGGGGCATTTTCATCTCTGGGGGTCCATGCAGCATTGATACATAACCATTTAATGAGATGGGATTGTAAGCCAGATAGACAATATGTGCATAGACTGACCGACATGGGATGACTGGACTTAGATTTATTTTGATTGATCTTTATTCATATTGAATGATTAATATCTTTGACCATAATGTGCAGTGACCATATCATGCTTTTTATCCGCTATATTGGTTAACTATAGACAACGTCTGACTTCAAAATTTGTGGTTTGAGTGTTATTTTATTTAGATTTCTGGATGCCTTAAATAATCATTTGAAAGAAGATAATATTAAAAATTCAGTATCCTTTTGTTGAAAATTAAATTCAAAATTATACTTCTGTGTCTGCTCCCTTAGTATCTCTTCTTATTTCTATTTATATATTCATGATTAGAGATATATTTCTCCCAGTAACATAGCACACTAACCTTGTATGTATGTCTCTCTGTTTGCCCTCCTCCCCCCTCTCTCTCTCTCTCTCTCTCTCTCTCTCTCACTCTCCCTTTCTCTCACTCCCCCTTTCTCTCACTCCCCCTTTCTCTCACTCCCCCTTTCTCTCACTCCCCCTTTCTCTCACTCCCCCTTTCTCTCACTCCCCCTTTCTCTCACTCCCCCATCTCTCTCTTACCTTTCCCCATCTCCTCCTACCTTTCCCCATCTCCTCCATACTGGTATGGATTGAGATGGATAGAATGGGATGTTGCCTGCAAGTTAGTGACCCCCTAGTAGTATTGATCTGTTGGGAGGCTCAACTTCAATATTGTGAATTTCATTTTGTGGTATTTGAAATGTACACACTTCTGGATGAGTCATACATTCTAAAGTGGTGGATTGCATTCTTAGTCTGTCTGTTCTTATATGGGACAAGACTTCTACCTCTGTCAATGAATGGGCTAGTTTGTCTTTTCAGCAGGTATTTCATTTCAAAGGAATTATATGAGTCAAAAACAGTTGTCCTTTTTATATAAAGAGAGTGATTTACTGTCAAATGAGTGCTAGAAATCTGCACAGGAGATGACATCATAACATGACTGTTCCTCTCGTTATTGACACATATATTATTCAACCACTCGATAGAGCTTCAGTTCCATGTAACATTGTATGGGTGTAATCCATCCACTCCTGTTTGTCCAATCTCCGGTAGATTTAGAAGCTGTACAACATAAAACTTGTAATTATATAGGAGAGATTAATTCACTTGTTCAGATTTAAAAGGGCATTAAATCTGTGTTAAGTGTATAGCTAATGCCCTTCTGGCTCTCTGCATACTAATTATTTGTTTTGAATGTCATATTTGAATTCCAATGATTTTAGCTGCTTTTTTTTTTCTTGGTGTTTTATAAATACCTGGTAAATCCTATGGTAACTTTTGTTAAAGTTTAGGAAATTTCGAATAACAATCCAGCTAATCACTGATGCATCTGTATCTTTGCTCTCTTTTTTGTAATGATCAAGAGTAAAACAATCATCTATGAAAAGAATCTAAGAAATTCTTAAAAACATATCTCTTCCCAGAATAAACCACCTTTTTCATTATTTTTTATTTTTTTTATTTATTTTTTAGCAGATGTTTCTGCATTTATTGATAAATCAAATATAAAACATTTAAATAACAATAATAGTATATAATATAATTGATTTACATAAAGAGTGACAACTTAATACATACAAAATAAAATTTAAAAAAAAAATGCATAATTGAAAGCTTGAAAGTAAGGAGGTAAGTAAAAATAATCAAGATAAATGCAGAGGCCAACTATCATAAGCAAGGAAGCTTGAGTCGATAGCAGCCGGGAAGGGGGGGGGAAGGGGTACATGGCACTGTTTTAGGAGAATGTAGGGGAATAGAGAGTCACATATAAAGATTTTGTTCAGAAAGTATCTGAATAAAAAGTGGAAAGAAATTAATGAAAGAAAAAAGAAGAAAAATGTGCAAGTGTGTGCAAGTGGGTGTGTGCAGGTGAAGTAAGTGTTCGATTCGTATTGTTAATGAACTGGTCAACTAAAATTAATTTAAATAAACAAACAAAACCTCTGAGACCTTATGATGTTTTTGAATATGTAGATATTAAATATTTTTTCATCGATGCTTTGAATGAATAAAGAGTTGCAGAGTGTTTAATATTGTCAGGTAAAGCATTCCAAATGTCTGGACCATGATGTCTTATCGATTTATAGGCCATAATAATTTTGGGGTTTGTTAAGTGGAAATCGGATGAGTGTCGTGTGGGATAAGAATGTATATCACTATTGTAAACAAAAGTATTTCGAAATGCCAAAGGTATAGTATTTATCCAACATTTATACATAAAGATTGCAGTTAGAAAACTGTGAATGTCAGCGATTTTTAATGTTTTTAGTTTACAAAATATTGGATCAGTATGGGCTAAATAATGTGAATGTGTACAAAGACGAAGTGCTTTCTTTTGGAGACGATATATTAACATAATTTTCATCTTACTACTATTCCTTTTAACTTCATTTTAAGATTAATTCAATATCATGTTTTATTTATTTTGTAAACGTTGTGATATAGTTGTACTATGAAGAGTGTGTATTAAGTACTAGTTGTTACTATTCTGAAAAAGCTGTGTACGTGATATATCAGTTGGTAATAGATGAGTGTAAGGATGTGTCAAACGGCAAGTACATGTATGTGTATTAAGATTTCATTCTCATTATGTCACAGAAAGTGGCAATACAAATATGTTGAACAAACTAGTGGATATTGTGTGACAGTTTCAGTCAAAAACAACCTGTGAAATGCACATATGTAAATCCCTATTTTGCAAAACCCAAGTGGTAGTTCTTCATTATGCCTTTCACTGTACAGCACTTCAATGTCTATATCCTGCCCTTCAGTATATACATACAGTCAATTACAAAGTAAGTCCTCTTGACTCGCTGTCCATTGAAAGTTAGAACCCAACAAAATGCGATTGCATTCTTCCTCTTTCTTGCACAAACTTCTAATTGCTCAGGAATAGGTTGAAGAGGGGAGACGAGAGCGCCGAAAATCTGTTTTAAAACCGGGATAATCACTCCTTTCACAAACACTCGAGCTTTACAATACACATACACAGTGACAATTGAATGGCTGTGTTTACTCCGTGTCTGTCCGGTGCCATAATACAGACCCTGCCTGCATGCATGGCTCTCTGTTTGGCCCATAGATCTGGGTCTACCGATGGACCACCATTGCTATACTCACACTCAGTCTCAGAAGGATTGAATACATTATGATATAGCATAAGTTCTCAAGATGTTTTGTGATGTGTATATATATCCTTGTTTTGTATGCTTATACATGTACATTGTTGGGGGTTATATTTCTTGCTTTTCTCTTTTTAAAACTCTTGAACACTTCCAGGCCAACATTTAAAACCTATTGAACATTTTGTATACTGACAAATGCTTAGGTTGTCAATTTTTTACTCTGCAGTGTTTTTCAACATAAATTGTAAAATGTCATGAAATAATTGTTCTTCTTTCTAGGGGTTCATGGACAAATGACCCCCTTGAATTCAGAATGCCCCCTCCATTTCAGCAGTTATTCCTAAGAGAAAAAGCAAGCCCTCCCCCTTTTTGGTTATATTCTTGCAAGTTTACTTAAATGTTAGCACAGAACCGTGCATTAGTTTACATTTTAAAACTTAAACTCTTATGCAGTTCTTGTTACATTTTGTTCTAATTATTAAAAAAAGAATTCACTTTTATTTGAACTCTTTCTCCATTTGTCTAAATTAGATTGTATCTTCTTCTTTTTAGTTTAATGGTATTATCTATATCTTGTCTTCTTTGTTCTTCTTTGTTTCTCCTCTGTCCGTATCACCTGCCATAGCTCTGTTGGATCTTCTTTCACTAATCCTAAGATTACTAATCCTAATCTACCCCCAGGTGATCCCCTTCTGATCCCTACTTGAGCACAAGGGGGTTCTGATTGAGATGGCATGCTCTACTCTTCTCAAATACCAAATTCATTTGAAGTGAACTAGAAAATACAAATCACTTGTATAAATAAACAAGTATTTGCTGAAAGTTTTAGGCATCTTTTCATAAATGTAGGAAACATTGACAATCTAGCTGTAATAAAAACAATGGGTTTATGTATTTTGTTTGTTTGGATTGTTCTTTATTGTAATTGTTTTATGCAATCAAGCATCTTTGCAATGGAAAGGGTAAATATAAGCACTCTACCCTTAATTTTTTTTTTTGCATTTTTCCTTTTTTTTTCACCATTCTATTAGAGGGGCACATGCCCCCCCCTCCCCCCTCCCCGCTCACCCCACCCCCACTGCTTGAACATATAGCATTCATCCGTATACATTATACTTGGAAAGTTGAATTCATCTGTAAAATTTCAAATTGATTTTTATGTTGTTGTCTGAGAACAATGTACTTCTATATTCTGTGTAGAGAATATGAATAGCTGTTTTTGTGGTTAGACTGCTGTTATACATATTCAACAAGTTATGTTTTTATTCTTGGTGGATCATTTTTCAGAATGGATCTTTCACTGAAGCGATTCTAAAGCGACGATTTTTTGTTGCTTACGATTTAGCGATTGAGAATGAATGAGAAGTGAGGCCGCAGCTTGGTGTAATACAGAACGCAACCATGTTTTAAATGTGTATGCTTGAGAGAGCGTGTAATACCTATTTGACTTGATCAAACCACAGAACGCGTGGTTACAACTCTTGAGGTAGACCCTGTTCACATGTAAAGATACAGCTTGAAATGATCACTCAATTGAAGTAAATAAATTAAATTCAGATGTGATGTGTGTTTTAATGAGTGAATGCAGGAATTTGAACTACATATACATTTAATGTGATATGATGTATTTATGCAATGAAGCCCATTTCACACTTGATTATGTGATGCAGCTCTATTCACATTTAACTTGATGTATATAGCCGTGCTTAGGGGCTGCATTCACATTCAGATGTTGCGAAAGCCACTGTAGGCTTTTTTATTTTAAAGCATTGATTGTCTGTACGTGTTACACAATTTAATGGTCAATCAAAAAATCTTCAATATAAAGATCCTTGAATGCATGTCAGCAAACATGAATCCTAATTTTTAGGGGAAACATGTATTATGTTTTCACTGCTCATGGTGACTTTATGGGGAGACATAGAGCATTGTATAAGAGGTTGTAGATTAGATGTAGTGATGTCTAGCAGGGATACGTCTTTTAGGCAGATGTAGCCTTGCAATGTAGTTTGAATAGTGTATAAAAGCAGTCACACCAAACTGTGAATGAGCTAGGAGAGCGTGTATGGGAACAATACAACAAAGAGAACGGACCTCTCTCCATGATTGCCTCTTTTCCGCTTGCATTTCTCTCTCTGCTTCTCCCTCTCTCTGTCTTTCCCTCTTTCATTTTCCCCATTTTTCTGTACTTGCTCTCTTTTTCTGTCTTGCCTTTCCTCACCATTTCTTCAGTTCTTCCTTTTCATCTCTCACACTATCTCTCTCTCTCTCTCTCGCTCTCTTCTTCTTTTTCCTCAGATTTTAATTTCATTTTTTTTTAATTCTCTTTGCATATTTATGTGTTTCCATGTTTTGCTTCCATAAATACTTCCCCTTTCCCCTCTACACCACATCCTCTCTCTTCCTCATCTCCTCTCTCTTCCTCATCTCCTCTCTCTTCCTCATCTCCTCTCTCTTCCTTATCTCATCTCTCTATCTTCTCCGATCTTTTTTGTCGTTCTCTGCTTCTTTTCTCTATCATGAATTCTCTACTATTCCCTGTTATCTGATAGGCCTGTGTTTACCCTCCTTCCTCCATCTCTGACTGTCCTTATCATTATTCTCCTTCTGTCCTTCATCTTTCTATATTTTTCCTTCTCTGTCTCTTTCTCTGTCTCTGTCTCTCTGTCTCTCTTTCTCTGTCTGTGTGTGTGTCTCTCTCTGTCTCTAGTTGTCTCTCGCTTACTCCCCCTCTCTCTTCCCGCTCTCTCTCTCTTTCTATCTTTCTTTTTCTCTCTCTATCTCCCCCTCTCTTTCTCTCTCTCTCTCTCTCTTTCTCTCTCTCTCTCTCTCTCTCTCTCTCTCTCTCTATATATATCTTTCTCTCCTTCCTTTCTCTCTCTCTTTCTCTCCCTCTTTCTCTGTCCATCACTTGAACATAAGGACAGGAAACCTGAAGGAGGAACGCAAAGCGCCTTTACAAGAGTTGACTTCAAGAATCCCCTGAGGCAACCACTATTCTGCTTCTCATATACAATCGCTGATCGCCATGTAAACGTCTCATTTGGTCTCGTGCACTATACCGGCCATGTTCAGAGCCTTTGTAGAAAGGTGTACACCCACAGCACATGCATCTTATCCTATATATTCCTTCAATGCTGTTAACCCCCTTTGCCAGACACTAATCTACATTTGCCACTCTTTACCCAGTGTAGAAATGGTTGCCTTGTAGAAAGAATTACTTTGAATGCCTTGAGTGCCTTCAATCACTTTGTTGTTGAATGTGTAGCTAAAAGAAAAAAGTCCCTGCATCTCTTTATACATTAGTAGCTCAATACACTATGAAACCAGAAAAAAAAACAGATTGTGTGCTTTCAATATTCCTGAGTTTCGCAAGTGCTTTAGATTTGTGAAGTTTCATGCTTTGAATTTATTGAATCCCAATTGCATTGAAATTGGCAGGCATTTACAATTTGGGAGGATTTTATGTCATTAAAGTTGTAGGTTTTACAATAGAATATCAAAACATTACAGTTCCATCATGTCTTTTAACAAGTCATATATTTAGGCATGGCAGTATTTACCAATAAATGTAGTTTTACATTTGAATTATTTTATATTTGTGTAACTAACAGGAACAATCACACGCTCTGTGTGTTGAAAATCATGTATTAATAACAGATTTCTTCCGAGGAAAAAGTACTCAGCTGCATTTATCTGATGAAAAGATCCTCTTTAAATAGTACCAATTTCTATGATTCCGTACAAATCACAATCATATCAATACCATCCACACACATAAAACAGATGTAAGCATGGAAATAACAGAAATCATATGATTCACATCAATACTTCATTCACTACACATCAGCTTAACTATATTAGACAGTGTTGATTGTAAAATGAGATTTATAATCCCAGCAGAACAGATTAGCAATATTTCAAAGCAATTTCCCAAATTGGTGACTGATTCCAGTAATTGACTAAGGAGGAGGAGTATAGAGATTGGTATTTTTGATTTCATTGTTAAAAGGAGATTTGGTTTTTGCATTTAAATTAACACAGTGATCAATCTTGTATGACACAGAGTAATATTTGTACACATTCAGGGGCACGTTTGATTTTCAGAGAATAATCAAAAGACTTTCTTAGTCATTTAGCAACATCATTCATTCATGATATATACTGTCTAGATCGTGCATTCTGTATATAGTCTTACAGTTTGTAATGATTCATAGGTTCATGTGGAAATGTGGGATGTAGCAGGAAAAAAAATAGTTGTTTTAGTTACTTGTACTTCTGACTTCAAACTTAATTGATATATTCATAGGATTTTTATCCCATTTCCTTTAATGTTTTGTTTTCAATGTTGCTATTAATTTCTTCCTAAATGTAGGTATCAGGGTCAGGCCCCTATTTCTTTGCCTTTTGCTATCTTGATCATCAACATGAAAATAATAATCACCATTACTCTTTCTCTTTTAAAGGGATCCGGTAACTTTGTCTCAGATTCTGAAACAAAATTCTGGATTTGGCTCATGATGCAATGATAATTATAAACCTTTAGGTCAGTCAGGAACCCCATGACTTTTACAAGCCGATTGCCTGTCTGATTATCAAGATATTTATGATTGGAATTACAAATTTTGAAAACCGTTCGCCTGACGGTTTTCATTACACTACGGTCTATTGGGGAAAACGAGTATGGTAAAACCGGTCACTCAAAGATTTTTACTTTTTGAGGCACTTCTTGATCATTTTGAAGCGCAATTTTTTTAGGGCTTCAATATTACACCATATCACAGACACTGATAACAGGTAGGGCCGTGTATCTCAGATTTAACATTGTTAAACGATCCCTTTAATAGTCAGAAATATTTACCTTTTATGAATGTGCCTCTCTGTTTCTCTCTCTTGCTCTCTCTCTCTCTTTCTCTCTCTCTCTCTCTCCCTCTCTCTGTCATGTAACCATGAACACACTGACAATCAAATATCATGCCCTATTATTCTTTCCTTTCCCAGTCTATTTCTTTCTGTTCTTCTCTCTTTGTCTCCCTTCTCTATTTTATCAATCATCTTAATTCTCTTCAATAATCATCCATCCTATCTGCTCTACCCTCCTCTTCTCTCCCACCCATCCATCCATCTATCTCTCTCTCCCACCCATCCGCCCATCCATCTCTCTCTCTCTCCCTCTCTCTCTCTTTCTCTCTCTTCCTCCCACCCACCCATCTATCTCTCTCTCTCTCCATCCATCTATCTATCCATCTATCTCTCCCTCCCACCCACCATCCCATGACTGGATTGGAATCAATGTGTGCAAATTTGAATGAAACCAGGATTTAATCAATAACGGTGGAGACAACACATCATATTC
Organism: Strongylocentrotus droebachiensis; assembly: GCA_035222895.1. NCBI lineage: Eukaryota > Metazoa > Echinodermata > Echinoidea > Camarodonta > Strongylocentrotidae > Strongylocentrotus > Strongylocentrotus droebachiensis. The sequence goes on from JAVYIG010003817.1 coordinate 116,555, forward strand.
ATGGCGTATTTAGACTGAAATCAGAGCCTATGACATGGCGTGTGTCAATATGTGTGTAATATTCCTATGCAGACAAACCGAACGAATCCATGTGAACGCCGCAAAGCCGTGCGTTTCTCCTTTATCCTCTCCTCTTGCTGTTTGTTCATATATCTCTCATTTCAAATTTCATATTCAAAGACAAAAACGGGTAGAAAAGGGGGGAAATATTGCCGGTGTGCCGTCAGAAGTGAAGAGCAAACATGTCATTTTTGCATCTCATTATCGTCAATATCCGTTAGTTGAACGTTTCATCAATCAATTTGGGGGAGGAATATTTTGATGTGTTGGTTTAATCCATTGACATCTCCATTCTAAATGGAAAGTATTTATAGTAGTGAGCCCTAGAGCTGATGTCAATGGCTTCAGTCAGTCAAAGGCAAATGTATCTTTATTTACTGAATGTCTAAGGATGTCTCCAGAGCACTAAGATATGAACACAAAGAACATAGATTTTTGCTCTCAGCAGTCATTCCAATTTTGTTTAGTCTTTTTCTTTTCCATTTTATTAATGATGTAAGGTCTGAAACTATAGTTTTCTAACCTCATAAATATATTCACTTTGAATTATTATATGAATGAATTATGTGTAGTATTCTTTACAGTAAGTACTCATGCGATACAATCGCTATTAATGTACATACCAATCTCTATATTATAATTTGTTGTTGGATGTATGTGGCATATCAAGTTAAAACAAGTTATTGGTTTTGTTGGAATTGCCAACCTCACATTGTCGGTTCAGAACCAGAAGGGCATTAACACTGTTAAAGCATATGAGTGAATGCCCTTATGGTTCCAGACATACACTATGTGATAAGCTAGAAGGTAGAGTTAAAGATGTTCATGCGGGGGTATATACATTTTAGTCGTTCGTAAAGTACTTGGCGACCACTACATATCGCTGAGCCAATGGGTATTCAGAGCTGCCAACTAGTACGGATTTCCCGTAATTGGTACGGAAATTAACGACCATTACGGAATGTTGTCTCAAATTACGGATTTAAAAAAAAAAAAAAAAAAAAGATTTTTTTTTTTTTTTTTTTTTTTATTTTTTTAATATTTTTTTTAATGAATTAAATATGATTTATCGTAGCGAGTGCTGTGAATAGGAGCCATTTTTCATGATAAACTGTGTTGTGATGACCTGAAATTCAATACTTAACATCTTTGTGTGAGTAAAATCACCAAAAATTTCAGATAATCATGCGTCCGCGCAGTGTTGGCGTGTCGTTTTTTTAGATTCATAGCGCCGCATAAGAAATTACTGATTTATACCCCAAATTACTGATTTTGAGCCTTGTGATTACTGATTTTCTGTTCTGGAGGTTGGCAGCTCTGGGTATTACACTCCCGTGCGTAAGTCCATGTGCTGCCCTCTATATACCCACACTTGAGCAACTTTAACATCCTTCTTGTTCTCAGCGTATGATTTATACATGTTATGAGGTAGGTCTGTTGTATGCTCACAAGCTAACCGACGATCTTCTTTTTGACCCCTACTTGTGAAGTGCTATTAAACTCTACCCTGATTCTCCCTCCTAGCTTTACTACCCTTCACTGTATTTATATGCATATCAGTACTATTGTCTGTTGGAGGCTCGTTGCCCAATCTTGCTGAGAGTGAAAAAGATATGCTTTGCTGATTAACTCTATACTGTATTATGTGTATAGATAAGTGGTAGGGAAGATAGGAAGGTTTTCAGTAAATCCTGCATTTGTAAATCATGAAATATAATATGTTTTGTGTCTGACTGACTCTTAAACAACCAAAATGTTCTGAAGTACATTACAAAATGCATTATAAACTCTACACTTTTTTGTATATAAAACACTCTATTGAAACACTCACTTTTGGATGTTATCCATGAACAAGAAACACCAAAACAATGTAAAAATGTTTTTAAAAATGAAAAATTAGGGCATGCAGACCTCGATAAGAAACAGAAAACTACTTGTTACGGTATAATGGGTTTAGTGTATTTGACCTTGAACTAGGCTAAGGTTCAAGTGTACAGAAGGATGCTTAATAACATATTAATCTGAGCTAAACCAATTTTAGAATCATAAAAACAGCATTAATTCAGTTCCTCCGTCTTCTTTCTGTCTATTTCTTCTGATCTAATTGAGTTGGTACCTGGAGCATATGACCTAGTAAGAAGTATTTTAAGAGGTTGATTGAGGGAAGGTATTTGTTCCTCTTATGCATATATACATTGTAAACAGGTATGTTGGTCTAAGTGTTGGCTTAAAGAGATAAATCACCCAGTGAGCCTTGATATATTACCATCACATCATAATGATTTATGGGAACAAAATTGGTATGATTTTGTATTTGTTTATGTATGTATAATCTTAATCATGCTAATCTTGTCTAATGATTATTGCATTTGCATAATGCTTTTAAAACAGAGTCAAATAGTCTTTAGTTTCTTTGAATCTGTCATGTGTTACATTTGTAAAAGTTATAGATATATAATAAAATCAATTTATATTTTGACAATAGAGTATATATTTCTGTGTTACCTACCCATTGCAAAAACCAGCATATTACAGTATTGTTATGATACTGCGAATACTTTTAGCAAAATATGTATACCCAGCAGACATATGGCAAATAAGAATCATAGAAAGTAAAATGGCTTATCAATTTAGAAAACATTACCTCCGTTTGTATGTTTGTAATGACGTGCTTCCATGAATGCAGCCGTATGCCATTCAATGAGCTCAGCATGATGGTATAATAAAGAAGCCTTAATGTCTGTATGCATGTGATGAGATGGCGTCACATCCATTTTGAAGACTAGCAAAGCATCAAGACGGAAGTGACCTCCTGCATCCCAACACTTTATCATCAGCTACTATTACATTCTACCTCCCATTTCAAACTATCCCCAAATCCCTAAATAGCCGACTACTTTCCAGCTAAGCCGTCCGGTCGTATCCCCCCTCCATCTTCTAAAAGACGAACTCTGAAGTCTTCCCATTCTGCCGTTGAAATTTGTGCGGCTTTGCAAGAGGCGACTACCTTCTAAATCACTAACACTCTAAACGCAAATTACCCCTCCATTTTGAGTGCATTGCTACTTAGCTAGGAATACTTGGCAACAATCTTGAAATTGATGTTGATGTTTGAAAAGCACATATTGAACACTCGCTGCGCCACTACAGGCTCTTGAAAATGAGTTGTTATCCATGCTCTATTTTTACTCTTCCAAAACCTCTCATGACTGCACGCTTTCTTCTCAGATGTATTGGAACTTCTAAAAGATTTTAAAAAACAAATGTTGGCTTTTAAAGATGATAGGATTTGATAGATTTTTTTTCTTGTTTTTAAATATTATCCATTACAATTTGCTCCTTCCTGTTTGAAATGAGTTGATGTGTTGAGGTAAACTGTTCTCAATACATTTTCTTGTCTTTAAAATAGATCATTTTCCTCTCAAAATACATCAAGTAAATTGTATGTAATGGAATGTCCAGAGCATAAGTGGTGCATAAAACTATCAAGTTTATTTTTGTCATGTGCCTTGTTTTTGTTTCTGTCGAAATTTGTTGAAAAGTTAAGAACTCAAATGTATTTTTCTGTTTACGAATCAAACTCCATACATCCAGAATGATTTAAAATAGACTTGTTATGATTCTCTCTGTATTTTGTTCTCCCTCGATAGACATTGATTATCAATATTTTGTATCAAAACTTGCAGGTGTATTTATATTCCCTTCTATAATAATATGTATTACCTTCTATAGAGTTTGCGGCTTTGCATTACGTTTCTAAGTAGACCAAGATCCCTTATTGCTTATGGAAAGCAAATAGGATTCTGATGGCGTCGTACTCATAGGATTTATGAACATGGATAGAGGATTAAATAACTCTTCTTTTCTTTTCTTGTATATTGTCTGTATCTTTTCTCGTATATTGTCTTTATCTTTCTTGAAAACAAATAAAGTCGGCTGCGTCACCCCGTTTCATTTCCTGTCGTTTTCTTTGTGGTCAGTGAGAAGCGGGTGTCCACTTAGATGTAGCTTTGTTCTCTTTGTGATATCTTGACCAGGATCTGATATGATGCTTGATTCATATTGATGTGAATTCATCCGTCTTGACAGCTTATATAGAAGATGATTCAAGGTCTCGTGCTAGATATTTAATGCACTATCTATGGACATATCTTTTTTTTGTAGATGTTGTGTAGATGTCTTGTACATAATAGGCGGTGTCACACAGAAAAATCCCTTAAAAAATGCCTTGAAAAATCCTTTCAAGGGAGAATTTTCTTGCTTCATTAGAGGATTTTTGAAGGAATAATATTGATGACAGACAGCAATTAAGAGGATAACTAAAAACTAAAATGTTGGCCTCTGTGTGACACCGCCTATAGATATCTTCTTGTAGATATCTTGCAGATGTCTAGTAGAAATCTTGTACATATCTTGTAGATAGAAGGGTGCTAGCTCCTATACATTAATGCCCTTCTGGCTCTGAACCAATAGACTGTATCCTCTGAGAGCCAGAAGGATGTAAGCTGATGTACTTCAATGTTGCATTAACATTCTTCTAAATCGTGACACATGGCTAATGCATTGCTTTTTATTATATATATTGATAAAGGTAATTGTTCAATGCTGCAGATAAAGAAATGTGATTTATGGTACTTCAGTAGTTTTAGAAACATTATGACTAGGAATGTGAACATCTCAAGTGATATTGTTACATGATACAGTTAATGCATGTGTGGACAGGGAGTGAACACAGTCAATATATTGAGGTGAAAACAGCTCCTTTGAAATGTAAACAGAAAAGAACTACATAATACTATTTAAAGAAACATTGTAAACTCACTGTATGAACAGGTCAGGCCTAGGCAGGGTCGATACATTACATTGAAAATGAGGTTGACATGCTCCACAATTGTGTTTGTAGAAACATTGTGTGAATACAGTATGAACGCTACTGTAATCAGAGATGGATGCAATCAAGACATTAGGTTTTATTTACGTCATTAATGTGTTTGTAGAAACATTAGTATTGAGTATGAACAGGCCCGCTAAGATTGATACATTGCATTGCAAATGAGGAGGGTGATAGGCTTTATTGTACTACACATGTATTTTGATGTAAGTAAAGCTTGGATGCATCATCCAATTTGATAGATCAGTGAGTCAGAGGAGAGGAGAGGATAGAGAGCGAGGGGATGAGAGAGAGAGAGGGGGGGGGGAGAGAGACAGATGGGCAGAGTGATAGAGAGAGAGAGAGACATATGTGGAGAGTGATAGAGAGGAAGAAAAAGGAGGGGGAGAGGGAGATAGAGAGAGAGAGAGACAGGAGGAGAGAGAGAGAGGGGGGGGGGGGGGAGGGAAGTATAAAGGGAGAAAGATAGGAAGAGGGAGTTATATGGTGGAAAGTTGGAGGGAGAGAAGTAGAGAGAGAAAGGAGAGATAGAGAGAAAGACGTGATTGCAATGAAAGATAGATGGTATTTAATTTGAAGAAAGGTAAGTAAAACAGATTGTGGAGAATAATAAGAGGCATATATATATATACATATTAGAGGAGCAGGAAAATTGAGAGAGAGAGAGAGAGAGAGAGAGAAGGGGGGAGGAATCAGAGGTTGAAGGGGAAATAGATTATTTAAATGTAGAGGATTAATCCCTTTACTGAGTATGAATTAAGAAAAACATTATTGATTTTAATATGATGTGTTATTACTTTGCTATTCATAGCTACACGTAATGTAATTACATGATATTTAACTAACCATAAAATGTATGTGCTTTTCTTACATGTTCCGATGTGTCCTTCAACTACTGTCTGCTATCCCAAACAGGTAAGAAAAGTTATTTTTTTTATTGCTAATGTTGATTGAAACCTAAACGAGTATGATTAGCTGCCTCGGCTTATACACTGTTAAAACAAGTATTAAAAAACTGTGGGTTAAAAAATTGTTGATTAAAAAACGCTCAACCTTGGTTAAAAATTTAGTGTTGATTAAAATTGACTTTTAATCTTGCGTTGGTTAAAAACAGTGTTGATCAAAATTATTCCTTTTAACCTATGTTGGTTAAGTCTAAGTCGTTGGCAAAAATTGTAGCCCAGCATGGATTAAAAACAAAATTCCGACAGGAATGATTGCCCCCTTCCGGTTAAAGTTTAATCAATGTTGATTAAAGTACTGGTCACGTGACCCAACGGAACGATATCGAAGCGCGTAGCTAGCGATCGCTCGACATACATGCATATAGCGCATGCAAAGTACATTTACGCGTGCGACAAAATTAACAATGGAGGTTCAGTGTCGCGAGGACCTGAGAAATGGGGGTTGGGACGGTCTTATCTCCGTGTTTTCAGGTAAGAAATCATTTTAATATTATCATCATCAATTCTAAGATTGTAAGGAAGAAGTGAAATAAGGTTCTTGCTCAAATCAAAAATGATTTGTGTCCCCTAGGCTGTATACGTACATGTAGCTCAACCAATAAGTAACATTTTACTTGCACCGTGCACCTGGCTCTCTCGTAAGCACACACGGCCGGGACACACGGGGCACACACACACTCATCAGTCTGCAAGAATCTTCAACCGTGAAGGAGGCAGACCCAATTAAAGAAGGAGAAGTGTAGGCCTAATATTACGGATCACCTACCCAAATTGCATGCATGAATAATAATCTTATTTTTTTAATCTAATCGTATCTAATTGTTTAAAACAATTAAATACAAAATAAGATGTCATCATAAAGTGAAACGTCTTTATGTATGCAATTTGGGTAGGTCATCCGTTACACTTACTGGCTGAGCTACAACAACCTACGGGCCGGGACACATAGTGTTTTTAATTTGAGCAAGAACCTTATTTCACTTCTTCCTTACAATCTTAATAGCATTGATGATAATCATATTAAACAATTTCTTACCTGCAAACACGAGGATAAGACCTCCAAACCTCCGTAAGTTTAACCAACAGTGGTTATAACTGTAACCAACAACCCATTAAAGTTTAACCAACATCGTGTGACTCAAAAAAGAATTAACCTACAATGGTTACAATTTTAACCAACGACCCATGTAAGTTTAACCAACATCATGTGAATCAACCCCGAACAAAGCATAAATAACCAACAAAAGATTAAAGTTTTAATCAACAAATGGTTAAAGTTTAATCAACACCATTTTAACCAACATTGAGCAAATTTTTTTTAACCAATAATTGATTAAAATTTTTAATCAACCACAGGTTAAATTTTAATCAACAGGCTGTTGGTTAAAGTTTAACCAACGATTGTGTGATTCACCTGGTAATCCGTGGTTGATTAAAATTTTAACCAACTTGATTAAAAATTGTAATACTTGTTCTAACAGTGTAAGAAGTAGAACAAAATATTGAATTTGACTTTATTATTTAAGGGTAAAGTAAGAGATATTTTGTATTGCATGTTGGAGTGAAAGTGAGTATGAAAGAAAGAGAGAGGGAGAGAGAGAGAGAGGGGCAGAGGGAGAGAGACAGAGAAAGAGAAGAGGAAGAGAGAAAAGAGAAAGAGAGAAGAAGAAGAAGAATATATATTATAAATGATGTTGTGAAACAGTTGTGTAATACTGAAGCTGCCTTTTAATCAAAGGTAGACATAAAGTTTTAAATAATGAATTAACAGCATATCAGACATCTATATTGTCTATAATTTAATCAGGGCACGCAGATTTTTGCAAAATCTATTAAGTTATATAAAAATAAGGATACCTCTAACAAAGCTATTGAACAATTAGAAGAAGGAGACAAGACATTTCATTGACGGTATGACAAAAATATCCCAATTCACGGAATATCAGCGATTTGATGACAAAATTTCATTCCGAACCGCAGGAAACAAACAAAAGAAGAGAACTTTGAAACCAACAATATCGGCATGAATATTAATCTCATTGAGTCACCCTATTTAGTTTCTTTGATGATTCCCGCCCAGCCCTCAATCCTCAGACAATAGATTGTTTATTCCCATGCCGACTCACGGCTCCCAAATCTCGCGGGCTGTTGCCAAGGGCATAGGGATATTGTTTTCCATTTCTTCCACTAGGCTACCCCATTGTCAAAGAAATGTATTCCTTTCAAGCAATTCCATTCTCATTTCCAAGCAATCATCAAATTCCATTTTTCTGTTGGTCGCTTCGGTATCCTCATATCATTCACCCCATACGCCAAAGTCCAGTTCATTTCATCAAATCATTCGTTGGTTGGGATTGATTACCGGAGAGTTCTAGATTCTTTACTTGTCTTACAAGCTCTTTCCTGTGACTCCACTTTCTCTCATGTCTCTCGTAGTTACAAGAAATATGATTTTTGCCTAGTTTTCGGTTTCACCTCGTGCTTTCTTTCCGGCCATAATTTGATATTTTGTGTCCTGATCCCGTTGGGCTTGAGTTATTGTCTGTTTAGAGATAGTAAATCGTCAGTCTGTCTCTGAGCCCATCTGCCTAGACGTTTCAATTCTTATTTGGAAGTAGATATGCCATGGTGACATTCATATTATGTCAGCACTCGCTTCTCATCTACGTTGATGATCAAATCTAACAGGATGCTTTCTAAAGCAAAGATGCTTTCCATATAACATATTCTCTGTTTTGACTCTCTTTCCCATCTTTCATCAACCCTCCATACTCTTCACTTTGTCTCAAAACTCTCCTTCAAGATTCAAAGAATGATTGTGCCTTTTCAATATTTTATGAAATGTCTTCACTGTTGAAATACACTGATAATTTTCCAATCATTGATTTTATCAGAAAGCGTGCTAATTCCTTCTTATTTCATTATTTTAGAATTAAAACATTAAAATTTTCTCCTATCATGAATTGCCCTTCCTTGCTTTGAATATATAATGCTGTACTTGATTGTCTAGTCTCAATGTTTATGTTATATTTTCCTGCTTTATACAGAGTGAGATAATATTGTGTTCTTATCAGAGAAGTCTGATAATAAGCTGATATATTAGATAGCAGACAAGATAATAATTATTATTAAAAAAACATTAACATCTACGGTAGATAGAATACAAAATGAGGATACTATCGTTTCGTTATCATATGTTTGGGAATGATGAAGTCAAGAGAGAGAGAGAGAGAGAGAGAGAGGTAGGGATGCAGTATGCAAGCATTGTTATCTGTTTGTTTCTCCATTTGTAGATGAAGCACTAGGCAGCCAGAAACGTAAATAATGCACTATTCAATGTTTAGCCATGCAATCAAATTTGAATTAAGCTACACTTGTTACATTTAAGATCAACAACACGTTAAAGTCCTCTAGCCTGAAATGTAGGAGAAGAGAAGTCGTCTGCATCTAGAGTTCCTTTCCATCCAAAATTTATTCCTTTTCGCTAACCTTGCCTTGTCCTCACAAGATTTGAAATTTAAAGTAGACAGACAAATGTGAAGCATTTCCTGTCCACTCCCTCTCCTTCCATTTGCTTTATTACATATAGGGTCCAAATAAGGTGCCTTGGGTCACTCCCCACCCCCATACACATACAATGTAAAACAGCGAGATAAAACCCCTTTGTGCCTCGAAGAGTAGAAAAGAGAGTGGCATTAAGTTGAAGCCGACGATGCGCGTACAATCAAATTAGCCCACTGACGTTTGCTAGGAAAGTAGCGAAGTAGCGCAAAGACAAGTCCCCCAAGTGTCACAGCCAGCCATGCGAGTAGTTCGTCTGACACTTTGGAGTTGGTCGTTAGCATATAATCCTAGCTAGCTAGCTGCATGCTGCCTTTTTGCAGGTTTGTAAGGGTGAAATCCATGGAGAAAGGGTATTTCACAGGGAATAAGAAAATATCTTCCCAGACGATCTTATTATGGCTGAGAGCCTTATTTCAGTCAAGAACCAAAACATTTACATTCAAATAAGATACGATCAAGACGTAAACAAGCATCACTTTTGTTGCAAAGTCTACTCCTAGAACAGTATCTAAAGTAGGTAATCTAAAGATATATTTCTGAAGTGAATGATTACATTCACCTAGAGCTCATCACTGTGCAAGATGGTCAATCCGAAAATACGTCCAAAGTTTACACTGTGAAATAAATTGATATTAAGCTAGGAAACGAAAAAACATTCTGAAGCAATAGCATCATGGTTTTGTGAATCAGGTGATTTTTAAAAATAAATATTTATGAAACAGATGTGCACGTCTTTTACACAAGCACACATTTAATGTATGGGTCCCGTTATGTTTTCTTTGAAATAATGAAATGATTACAGTATCAATTTTTAACCACTGCAATATTTAATAGAGTTCATGTCACAGATCATATGTCATCCAAATGTTTGTCTATTCGTGTTACCATTTTGAATGATGATGATTGCCCTGTTCAAGTTTTAGAGATTAGCAAAGTCCAGAGACAAACTGCACCAGATGGATGTTAAAGAATTCAGCAGCTACAAGACCCCCAACTCGTTAAGATCATGTCCCTTTTGTGTTTAATTGACTTGCCCTCCAAATTCACAGACCATGAAATGATGTAATTATGACATCAGACTCGCCTGACTGAGTCTTTCTGTTAAAAAGTCCAAAATGGATGACATACTTTTTCGATTTTTCCTCCTGTTTCTTGGCTGGACGGGAGAATGGCGAGCCTGTCACGCCTGTCATAATCACTAATAGCCATTGTTTGCATGGGGTGTGTGTAAAATCGCTCTGTCCTAGTTTGAAGCGATTCATCTTTTGCATTTTTTCTGACAAGCTGCCATATTAGCAATGAATAATTGATTATGTTGATAATGCTATTACATTAATCACTTTCATAGGATATAATGTTTATGTGCCAGTGAACCAAATTGAGTGACATAGAGTGTGAAGGGTTTGCAACGCTGTTATGAACGCATTTTTTTTGTTTTTGGTTCCTAATTGTGAATGATGCATTTTGAATTAATTAACTTAAAGGCAGGAGTTCGTGCTTGATGAACTTGCATAGCTCCTTTAAGTATATTGAACCCATTAAAAGCTCTGGCATCATGAAAAATACACTTTACAGGGATTTAGATCTTACCATGACATAGCTGAACCTGTTATTGGTAAATAAAGTGTTTAATAGTTTTATTACCACCATATCTCATGTGCAAAATAAGGTGTTATGCTGATGTTCTTAAAGGGTTTTAAGAAGAATACTATAGGCTATGTGTATACACCAGTGTGAATGGGAAGCATTGTCCTTCAAATAACCTTTTTGCTCATTTTAGCTTTTCCCTCATTTCTTATTCCAGCCTCATTTACAAACCCATAAAACATAGTATACTTTGTCAAAACAAATCCTCCATTGAAAAATTACCCAAACCAAAGCACGGTGCAGAATAATCACACTAATATCCATAACTTAGTGTGAATGTTGTCTCTAGTCATCTTGGAGCTCAGATGCCATGCATCATTCACGATCCGTTAAAGCGTCAACTAATCCCCTACCACTTACAATGCATGCTTGACATAGTCTGTAAGCTTTGTCGAAAACCACGCAATTGTACGCCTCCTATTAATGCACCAACGCACTGCTGAGGTACAGGCAATCTGAAGGGGGCACGCATCTACATTTGTGAAAAGACATTTTCCATTCACATTTTTGATGATTTGTGATTTGTCAAAATTTGAAATTGGATGTCAAATTATCAACAGGGGCATCAACTAGCAGTCTATTTTTGCTTATCAATCACATCTAATTTTTGTAAAAAATATCAAAAGGGGGATTTTTGATGGTAATATGCTGTTTAACTATTAAAGGTACATGGGATGATGATGACCAGTGATAATCATTAATAATCAAATCAATCTCACTATTTTGGATAAAAACATGTGTCAATTGAGAGAGTGGGTGAAGATAAAGTCCAATCTTATACTTTAATTACAAATTCAATACCAATGGTAGTATTGTGATAGTATTAAAAGATCAATACTGCCAGTGGAATAAATCATATTGATTGATTAAGAGCAAAATAATACAAATTCAATATAAATTACACATTTGATACCAATGGTAGCATTGTGATATTATTAAAAGATCAATACTGGTTTGAATCATATTGATTGATTAAGAGAAAAAATAATATGCTTATAAATTGTAATTAAATTTTTTCAGTATTTACTCTTGACTCATAAAAAATAGATATATATCGTAGAGAACATTTTAAAGAACAATATTAATGAAGGCTATACAGCTTTATCTATTATCACATTTGAACTGTTGTCTTTTCTAACTTATTTCTTAAAACTTGTACTTGAAAATTTGAGAGAAGAATTGAAAAGTAAAAACAAAACTTTCTCCCATGGCACCTGCGTAATGGCATGAGGCCCATTCTGGGGCTGCTGATTTCCTGTGACATTTACCAAGAATTTCTGGACCAGAAAGAAATCAGGAATACCTGAAAGCACCTTTCCACATCTTTAACCAAAAATGCTCTCATTTATGAAATGGCATAACGCTGACATGCCATTCCTCTTTTGGATGACTCAGAACCTGCGCATGTTACCGTTAAACAATAATTGAATACCCTCTTGAATGTGACCTCCTAGATCTTTACCCTTACTTCCAAACCCAATGGGCGATGCAGTCAGATGTGGTTATATTCACAGGTATCATGGAAGGTATCATCGAAGGTGTGCTTGCGGAAAAGAGACGAAGGATGGAGTCCACTTTGCGGGTCTGATGTCACCTAGTTGGGCACTGGGGCACTACCTCCTCTAGTAAAGGGTGATGGAGGGGAAGCATTGATTAGATATGCATAAATGCAGATGACATTCGCAAGGCTTTTAGCATTGAGAGCGGTTGCTGGGGTGGGATGGCCCAAATTAGCAATGCACCTCCTCCGTACACTCATGCGTGAGAAACAGCCTGAACAAGTTTGCTCTGATGAAGAAAGGCAAGAACATTCATTTTCAACCAATGATATATTTAGCTAAACGGATATTGGTTTATACGGATACCCCCCTCCCCTAATTTTGCAACCACCTGTTTAGAAAGGCCACTTGCCTATAATGACTGCATTTTTCTTAAACGTTGTTTCCCATATAAATATGGTGGCTTATTTAGATAACCCCTATGTTTAAAGATCCTCTGCCCTGTAAGACTGTAAGGCGTCGTCTACGTTTTACAGATTTTACCATTTCATCTCAGATTCCTTCATTTGAATCATTACAGTACTGGAACGTCTTTTTAATTATGGCCACATATAGTGCTCATATCCAACATGCAGTGATGATCATTCCACTTAGACATTATGTCACATCAGTTATAGCCGAACCGCCATAGTAACTAGCGCTCAAGCACAACATGTACCCATTTACACCTGGGTGGAGAGTAGCAAATGGGGATTAAAGTCTTCCCAAAGGACATTGGTGCCGGGCTGGGAGTTGAACCTCAAACCTTGTGATCTACTTTCCAGTGACATATCCACTAAACCACAATACCTCTACATACCACTATCCCTCTCACAAAACACATTTAACCCATCTGATATGGTTTTAATTTGGTATAACATAAATTTCCCATAGAATCACAACTGAGCTACTTCAGGTTTAGTATTCAGTGGGATAAAATAAGCACAATGCGTTAACATACATAATGAGGGACAATGAAAATTATGTAAATAAGATAATAAGATTGTGCATTTAGGATTGCTTAGCCTGTATCTATAATAAGACTTTGCAAACCCTCCCTTTTTTGGATGAGAATCTATAAGATTGAGCTGCGAACCATGATCGATGGAGGCATCATTGATTAAGTGATGAATCTATTTCAGTAAATTTTGACATTAGGACAAATAGACATAGGTAAGATGATTCCTAGCATGATTAAGGTCGTTCATAATACCGTTCTGTGACAAACCTTATACAACGCACAGACTGACACCAATTTTCTTGGCAATTCTTTCTCTGTCGGTAAGATGGATTAGATATTTTCCAAAATTTCTACAATTTCCTCCGGGTATAAGAGACCATCGTTAATCTTTGCAATGCTGTATGGGATTCTCACCACACAATATTTAAATATTGCTTCTAATACTTTTGAAATTTTGAATGAGGCTTGTGATTGTAAAGTTTGATTCCTGAAAGATTGTTTGTATAAAGATGAACAATGGAAATATTGTATCTAATAGCTTTTGAAGAAAAAATATTGTCTTTCTTCTTCAAATTTGAGATAGGCCTATAATTGTGAAGTTTGATGCCAAGAACACAATTTATATCAAGATGAATGATGACAGAAATAAACCTTGATTACAATCTTTTCTTATGAAATCATTCTTGTAATATTTTCTTATCAACTTGATGGCACGGTAAGGGTTAAGGACTCTTAAATTGAGAGATTCAGAGAAAGAAAGGAGAGGCATATTTGTGAGTTGAAGAGCAAAGTAAATTGTTGCTCGGTGAGATGAATTGAATCGGTATAATGCCGCAGGTGCTCAAGTCTTATCAGTGACCGATAGAAAGGATGGGAATATGAAGTAATAACAAAGCAGGACAATGGACGTGAAATATAATTTGACAGGAGAGCCGAGAAATGAGAGAAATACAGAGAAATGAAGATAAAAGGGAATGAAGACTAAAAGACAGATGGATAGGTAGAGAGAGGCAGAGAGATAAATGGATAGAAAACAGACAAATGGCTAAAGGAGTTTATAGTGATAGAGATACAGAGAGATATACAGAAATGGATAAAGAGAAAGAGAGAGTGGAGAGATGGAGAGAAAGAAAATGGGGGAGAGAAAGAAAGAGGGGGAGACAGCGAGAGAAAGTGAAAGAGAGATAATAAAGATAAAGAGAAAGAAGAAAAAGAAAAGAGATAAATCAAACAGAGATTGGAAGAATGACAGTGAAAACAAGACAAAAAACAAACAGACAAAACAAAACAACAACAATGTCTTTATTTTCAGCTTCCTCGTAACCATATCTGATCAAAACAGATGAATTGAGTTGCTTGTGTTTGGTCAAAGAAATAATTAGTGAAAACGAGCTATCCCTATACCCACACTGCGCCTTGCATCAGCTTCACTTCTCTAATTTGTGGTAATTGTGTCTCTTTCTCCTCACAAACACAAGGAAGAAAGGAAAAGAGCGGGCTAGGAGATAGTATTGTTGAGTGAGATGTGGTGAAATCTACATACTCCATGTGATTACTGCGATACGACTGCTTGCGACTAGTGTAGGGTGACCGTCATTCAAGACCGTACAATGTCATTCCTCTCATCGGGGTCATTCACATTAAGCAAAATCATCTCGTAGATCATCCTCATTTCCTTAAGAATAGCGACAAGTATCTTATACCATTTTAAGTAGCTTTATACTTTATGTTTTCCAGTCTTCCTTGTTCATTTTTGGTATGCACATGAGTGGTGCATTAAGATGTAATGTTAGGCATCGTATACATATAGCCTTTGAATAATAAAAAACAAATTTTGATCAGAATTGCTCGCGTACGACATTGCTGAGGTAACAATTTATATATTTTGTGTGAAATCATGGTTTTGTAATGACTTTGAATTAAAAAGATTGCCTGCAGAGAGTTTGAAGAGTCTAACTCACATTGTTTTATATCACTTGATATCAGCAGATGAGATATATTGAATGCCAGGCAAGTTAAATATTTTCAAATTAATATATGACCATTTTTATCACCATGGTAACAGATATTTCTTTAGAATTGAAATGTTTAGAGAACTATGTGATCTAAGGTAGATGTGAAAGTTGTTGCTGGATGTGAACGGCTCCCTAGAATCATACCTGTACAACACAGAGGCACTGATATGCTACAAATATGTGTCCGTTGGGATGATGATGCAGTGTGGGTTTCATGCAGGAGAAAAGGGGAAAAGATGCCCAGAAAAAAGGATAAGGTGATTTGAATGAAAGCAAAGAATGGGCTATGGGACCAAGGGAAAATTTGGAAGAGAATTTGGAAGAAAAGAATGAAAAACATATAGGGGAAGAGAGAAAGAAAGAGAGAGAGAGAGAGAGAGAGAGAGAGAGAGGGGGGGGGGTAGGGAGAAGATAGAAAGAGGAGACTGAAGTATGAGAGACAGAGTGAAAGGGAATGATGTTGCGAGAGAGAGGGGAAAAAAAGAAAGAGTACATGGGAGAGACAGGACATGTAAAATTGCATATACATCGATAGATCAAGAGGATAAAAGGGGTTTTGGGAAACAATGAATATATATAGGAATCTAAGAGATAGTAAGAGAGAGAGAGAGAGACAATAAAAGAAAAATAGAGAGAGAAAGAGATATAAATGTTTAGAAAATGAGAGGGAGAAAGATAGGGAGAGAGAGCAAGAGAGAGAGAGAGAGAGAGAGAGAGTGTGGGGGGGGGGGGGGAGAAATCAGTCATTGGGTTCATTATGTTTTTCATGGAGGAGATGATGATGAAGAAAGTGACTCTAAATGCAATATGTTGACAACAAAATAATGATAATGAATCTAGTCGTAAAATTCATTTTACCAACCCATATATATATTTTTTTCCTTCAAGAAATGCATCAATTTCTAATGCTGCATTTAGTTTTGTAGCTATTTATTCTCATCAATTTCTTTTAATGCATTGAGATGAAGCTCACACGCGACTCTCCAATTTGAATAAGCGCAACTTCAGAATTGTCATTGTTACACTTCCTTTCCGAAGAAAGAGGCAAAAATCAGCCACGAAGAAGCCGACAGTTCCAAATTGAGACCTAAAAGAATACTGCCTCTCAAGGGGAGGATTCATCATCCGGCGTATGAAAGATGCATTGCAGAAGTGATATTGAGCAATTATGCTTTCCTCATGGCTTCCTTATGCCGCCAGATGTGTATTGTGTTTCTCAGTAAAACATTTCTCTTGTTGTGTGTTTCCACGGGAACGGGTAGAGAGAAGGTGTATTCATGACATCAAATTAGATTATTGAGAAGGTGGATGACCTGAAGTGTTTGCAGCCAGCGCTGGCTGGGTTGGAGGAGGAGCAAGAGATGGAGTGACGTGCATGATGGAAGATGAGCAGAGAGAGAGAGAACAGCAAGCGGAAAGAAGGAAGACAGAAAGAGACACACAGAGAAGGAATGAAAAATAGTAAGGGAAAGAAAAAATAGAGGGGGAAGGAATGAGTGGAAGAATCATGAAGGAATAAAGAGGAACAGAGAGAGAGAGAGAGAAAGAACAAATGATGGAGAGAGGGTAAGGATTAGAATGTTTAAAAAGAGATAGAGTGAAATGGATATATGATGAGGGAGAGAGAGAGAGAGAGAGATAGTGACAGGAGATTTATACAAAAATACAACATAGGGGTAGCAAGATAACAATTGTGAAGGGAGCAACATATAGACAAATTATGCTATTATGAAAAGGATTCTATATGAAAAATATGATAGTGAAGAAAAACAGAGAAGAAATAAAACAGTTCATTGTAAAGCTTAATTGGAATATATTGATGAAAATGAATGAATTCAATAATGAAATACAAAACAATTTAAAAAAAAACAGAGAGGAAAATAATCTAATTTACATATAGAATGAAAATCTATAAATGCACAATCTCAAATATGCTTAACAAAAATCGACCTCGAAGCTATAAAACGGATGCTTGTAAACAACTGGGGAGTGAAAGAAGGGAGACTGAGGAGAGAGGCAAGAAGAACGAGAGAAAGAAGGGAGACTGTGAAGAGAGGCAAGAAGAACGAGAGAAAGCTGGAAGAGAGTGTAATAGAAGATAAGAGGAGTTAAAGCATGTCTACTTCATGAATGAGTTTCCTCTTACAAAGCATCTCTAGAGAGAGCTATTGAGTGTGAATGAGTGGATTGTATCAAACGAAGATTCCTCCTATGCATAGCCATTCTACACGATACATACAGTCAAATGTTTCTCCTATACTTATTGTACAGTGTATATTTTGTACATGTTTATGTGCTTTTTTGGGTAATGTATTTAGACACATTAATTACAGTTTCTTTGAGCTTTGTGTGAATGATTTCCTTGGGCAGCAATACTATAGTTTGTAAGAGAGTAATTCTCCATGTACAATTACATATACATGTATCTAATATTATCTGGTTTGAACAATATCATTTGAAATTGTTTAAATTTAACATTCTATCAGCTTTGCTCTCAGTGTCTTTAAAGTATGTAGCAATAGAGATTACAAAAAGTAAAGGGACTGAGTCCTCTTTGAGGGACTTGGTAATGAGCATTAATGCCTCACCAAAGGGCACTAGTGCATCGACTTGGTTACGAACCCGGGACCTTCGGTTACGAGAGCACTGCTCTACCACTGAGCCATCAAGCCTTTATAAATGCTATATATCATCTCTACATCACAAACAGCTAAGCATGTCCTGCTTGTATGTCATCAAAGTGATTTGTATTCACAGAGGAAAATAGGAGATTTACATCAATAAATCAACGTATCTACCTATTCTACTTTGCTATTGTTGCACCTCAACATTGCATAACCGAAACTTAAAACACATCGCCAAATTGCTCATACCCCCCCGCCCAAAGGCGCCCTCCGTGACCCTTGCGTCCGAGCGCCGCCAACGTAACCTCTTCCTCTTATCTCTTCGCATCCGAACGGATAAGTTACACTAAAAATCGCTCCCAAAAGTTGAAGAGTTTTTCCTCTTTTAGTCACTTTTTGGTTCGCATTTTCGCCTTTTATAATATTCTCTACGATTTCCTGTTCGTTAGAGAGTAGTTTCACTCCGTGAATTTATTTATTTATCAGTATTCTAGAACGTTTTCTTGCCGACTACTGTTACGTTTCCGCTTTCGTGTTTGCCTGTCCTCACTCCTCCGAGGCCTCGGGTGCGTGCGGGGGTAGTCGGTGGGGTGTTTTAGTCTCTGGTAGTTTATTTAATTCTTGTTGATAATTGCTCGTACCCTTTGTTTAATTTTCTTTCCCGCAGGTTATAATATGTCTCGCAGTTCTTATTTTCTCTTAGCAGGTTTCACGAAGAAGAAATCAAGTTCTGTCGCGAGAAAGAAGACGATGGATTCTATTAATAGTTACGCCCCTCGGGAGCGGTGGTGACACCGCAAACCCCGGGGATGCGAACGTCAGTGGACGTTTATGCGGGCAAGGGAAGCCCAGGGGAATGGTTGAGGGGGCGATTTTATCTCCCCTCGATACGGTGCCCGGAAACCCAGAGGTACTAACTCTGGGTGGAACGGACCTTAGTTCTGTGCCGCCATCAATTGTCCCGTCAGGGCTTTTGTGTGGACGGTACGAAAATCCATCGACGGATACGAAGACGAAGGATTCTACTAATAAGTCTTCGTTAGTTACGCCCCTCGGGAGCGGTGGTGACACCGCAAACCCCGGGGATGCAAATGTCAGCAGACATTTTTGCGGGCAAGGCAAGCCTATGAGAATGGTCGAGGGGGCGATTTTATCTCCTCTCGGGACGGTTCCCGGAAACCCAGAGGTATTAACTCTGGGTGGAACGGGCCTTAGTTCTGCACCGCCAACAATTGTTCCGTCAGGTCTTTTGTTTGGTCGGTGCACAAAGCCATCGACGGATATTCGGGTTGCTTCCGTGGATCCGGACTTGAACCGGTCACCGATCGGTTCTTCTATCCCTTGTTCGGATTTGCCGGTTTTCGGTTTTCGGTCCGGGTACCCGTGCAGCCGAGTCGGATCCTGAGGCTTCAACTAACCGCGCCTCTCCGTCGGTGCATGTTCCGTTTTCCCGATTCGGTTTGCGGCTCCTACCGTCGGGCTTTTATCGGATAACCGTCCCGTTCCTTCGGCCTTTTACGTTACCGCTACGTCTCGTAAGAGGCGGGGTTCCCGGGACGCTGTGGCCGGTTCTTCCTCGGATTTTGTTTATCCTTCGAAGAATCCGCGCTCTGATTTTACGGAACCGTTTGCGGCCCCTCGGGGTCCGCCTTTGGTGGCTACTCTCCCTCCGTCGGTGCCTCCACCCCCGCCGGATTTTTCGGATTGGATGCGGGCTGTTGCTGACGCTTTTCGATCTTCGGTGCCCGAGTCGGCTCCTCCGGTTCGTCCTACTTCACTTTCGGATCCGATCGCGGTTGATTTATTTTCGGAGTTTTCCGAAGATGCATCGATCTCGCCTGAGCAGTCGCCGGTGCGGGTTTCGAGTTGTCATATTCGGCCGGGGTCCTCTCTGTTTGCTTCTCCGCCTCACGCTTCGTTGGGCGCTCTGAGAGGCGGGGATCGTCCCTGTTTATCTGGTCAAGATAGGGGGGGCTCGGTTGATCGTTGGGACACTGGTTCCATCGCTCAGTCGTTTGGTTCAGTTGCGGGGGATGATGCGTCTACTCCGTTTGTGTCTCTGGCGGCGGATTCGTTAGCCTTGTTTCACAAATATGTGCCCGATTCTTGTGTCGTCCCGGTGTTATCGTCGGGGCGGCGGGACTTCCTGTCTTCTAATTCAGACTCTTCAGCGGTTCAGGGACTGTTTCTTCCTGATCTACACGAAGAAGAATTTGTGAATGCCGCAGAAGACTTGTCGTCATCGACGGGATTTCTTAAGCGGCAGGTGGACAAGTACGCTTTCGTTCCTCAGGATGCGGTTTTGTTTTTGTGTCCTAAACGGGTTTCTCCCAAACTTGTGGCGGTGGCCAGTCGTTTGGGGAAGAAGTTTGGGACTCGTGGTCCTTTTGATATAAGTGACATTTTGTTTTTTGATCTTTTCTCACGGCTTGCGGTGACTTCGCATTCCATCGAGAAGTATCGTCGGGAGGCTGTGCTCACTTTTTTGGGCATTCGACCGCATCAAATTCCAGGACTACTTCCGCAGATTCCAGTGGCCAGCCCCCACCTTTGTGGAGATAGTTTCACTACTCTACTGCAAGCCGAGATTGATGGTGAGAAGCAGGCTCGAGACCTGTCCGTTGCTTTTCGCGATGTCCAAGAGCCGGTTCCTTCCTCCAGACCTCGTAAGAAAAGTTGAAGTTTTCGGGTTCTTTTCGTAAGAACGTCGTCCAGTCTAAGGGCCGCCCTCAGGACTGGTACCCGGCCGAGGAGGAATACCAGGATCGTGGTCGTCCTTCGTCTCGAGGTTCTTCTTACCGTGATTCTTCTATCTTCCCGGACTCCCTTTCGTGGTGGTGGGAAGTCATTCTCTAGAGATGGCTTCCCCCGAGTGCTTGGGTCTTCGGTCGGCGGGCGGCTCCGGAGATTTCTCCCGGCGTGGGAGAAGATCACCAGCGACGCATTTGTTCTGTCGGTGGTACGGGAATTGTCGCCGGTGTTCGTAATGCCCAAGTGCTCGGGTTTTTTGAGAATGATTCTCAACATGAAGCGGTTTAACCTTCATTTGGGAAAGGTTCTTTTCCGAATGGATCATCTGGCAACCATCCTTTCTTCATTGAATCCCGCAGACGCGGTTTCTTTGGATCTTCGCGACGCTTATTTTCATGTGCCGGGGCAAATTCTACCGTTACAGAGCGCTCCTGTTCGGTTTGCGCCCTGCTCCTCGGATTTTCACGAGAGTCGTGGCGTCAGTCAGGCTGTTGGATCATATGCAGATTCTGATCAGTACGACTCAAGATATCGGATTTCTCATAAATTGGGAGAAATCAGAATTCGTTCCGACTCGCACGCCGTCTTACCTAGGTGCTCAGCTGGACATTCGTCATCAGCTGGCTCGTCCCAGTCTCGACAGGGTCGAGACGATAGTCAGGACTGCTCGGTCTCTGAGATGTGCACGTCGGGTGAAAGCCGAGCGTTGGCTTCAGTGGCTAGGGTTTCTCTCCAGTCTAGTCGACATGCTTCCAGATTGTCGACTATTGATGAGTCCCTTCCAACTCTTCTGTTGGAGTTTTATCAGCCGAGCGTGAGTTCTCTTTTGTCATGGATCCCCCTGTTGTCCAGAATCAAGGGTCTTCTAGGTCCTTGGCTTCGTCGTTCCTTCTTCCTTCAGGGCGGACGCTTCCGAGTTCCTCTCCCTTCCGTGACCGTCACCACGGACGCGTCGCTGTTGGTTTGGGGAGGTCATTGCCAGGGGTCAATGATTTCAGGAGACTGGAGTCATCTGGAATTTCTACCCCACATCAATGTGTTGGAACTCATGGGAGTGTTTGCTTCGCTTCGTCACTTCCGTGCTCGTCGGGTGGGTCGTTCGGTTCTGATTCTTACGGACAACGTATCGGTGATGGTGTACATCAACAGACAAGGAGGCACTCTTTCTGTGGCTCTGAACGAGTTGGCCTCTCAACTCTGGGCGTGGTGCAAGGGGGCGAGGGTGTTCCCGATTGCATCACATATCCCGGGCGAAGAGAATATCTTAGCGGACTTTCTCTCCAGAGGCAAGTGCCTTCCCTCGGAGTGGACTCTGACTCCGACTGTCTTCAGGCAACTGAGGAGAGTGTTCGGTGTTCTCGACATCGATCTCTTCGCAACTTCGCTCAACCATCGTTTTCCTCGATTTTCTCGAGAGTCCGGGAACCAGGAGCTTTTGCTCTGGACGCTTTCGCGATCCCGTAGAGGGATGGAGGGCTTACGCCTTTCCCCCGTTCGCGTCGTTTCCCTATGTGTTCTGGAAGATCAGGGAAGTTCAAGCGATGATGATTCTCATAGCTCCTTGGTGGCCGGCGAGGTCGTGGTTTCAGGACCTCCTGACCCTCCTGGTGGGGACTCCGTGGTCGTTGCCGTGTCATCCGGATCTGGTGTCGCAACCTCTGTCTGGTTTTCTACACCAGCGGCCGGAAATCCTCCGTCTGACCGCTTGGCGGTTATCGGGAAGAGGGCTCGTTCGTCAGGTTTCTCCGAACGTGCTGCACAATTTCTAGTCCAGAGTAGACGAGAGTCGACCAGGACGGTTTTCAGCTCATGGTTGGATGTTTTTCACACTTGGTGTGAGGAGGTGGGCGTCGCCCCTAGAGAGGCGTCTTTACCTTCTATTGCTGACTTTCTGATCTCTTTGTATGACAAGGGGAGAGCTCTGTCAACGATTTGTGGCTATCGGTCTGCTATCTTCGTTTTCTTCTGCTCCTCAGCTAGCGGCTCTTTTGAAGTCTTTCTTCCTTAAGAGACCCTTCTTCAGACCTCTGACGCCAGTGTGGAGTTTACCCAAGGTTTTGGCCCTCCCTTCGAACCGCTGTGTTCTGCGACGCTTCTGCTTACTACGGTCAAGACGGTTTTTCTCATGGCAATCACTTCTGGTCAGCGTAGGAGCTCACTTCATACCCTTTCAGTTACCCCTGGGCATATCCGCTGGGAAGGACGTGGGGTTCGTTTGATTCCCAAGGCTTCTTTTATTGCTTAGAATCAGTCTGACACGTCGGGTTCAGTGGAAGTGGTGCTTCATCCCTTGTCGGATTTTTCTTCGGTTTTCGGGGACGGACTGTGGTGTCCCGTTCGCGCCCTCAAATGGTATCTTTACAAGACGAAGCCTTTTCGCAAGTCGGATCAGCTCTTTCTGGTTTCTCGAGAGCCACTTTCGGCGGCATCTCGGGATAAGATCTCCAGGTGGTTAGTCTTGGCTATCAAGGCGGCGGGCCCTGAGGCCTTGACGCCTGGCAGGACTCCTCGTGCCCATGATACTCACAGTGTCAGTACGTCTTGGGCTCTTTTCATCGGAGTTTCAGTTCGAGATATCTGTAAAGCAGCTTTTTGGAAGTCTCCAAGTTCTTTTTCTGCTTTTTACCTCAAAGATGTGCCCGCGGGCGAACGAGCCTTTGTGGTCGTTTCTCTGAAGGCGGCTTCGTTGTCTATTTCTCATTGAATTGATAAGTTTGCTTGGTTTTTACCACCCGGCATTAATCTGTGCTGGTCTTTAGCAAAGTAGAATAGGTAGATACGTTGATTTATTGATGTAAATCATGAAAATCAGTATTGATTTTATTATTTACGATATAAATCTACGTATCTACCTATTTTCCCTCCCTCCATCCCCAGCGCCTTTACCAAGGTGTGTCCTAGGGAACTCGTGATAAGAGGAAGAGGTTACGTTGGCGGCGCTCGGACGCAAGGGTCACGGAGGGCGCCTTTGGGCGGGGGGGTATGAGCAATTTGGCGATGTGTTTTAAGTTTCGGTTATGCAATGTTGAGGTGCAACAATAGCAAAGTAGAATAGGTAGATACGTAGATTTATATCGTAAATAATAAAATCAATACTGATTTTCATGATTGATGCTATTCAGGCCATCTACTTGTTTACAACATCAGCGTGATTCAGCGTCTAAATAAAAACAATTAGATAAATGATGCAAATTATCTTCCAATGCATCCGATTCGTTAATATCATGAAAACCTGATGACGTGAGTTATCCACTAAATTCACTTGCTTCTGCAAATACATACTCATGCAATTAGCAAAGATTGCTTTTCCCAGTTAATGCCGCAACAGCAAAGGAATTGGTTTAGCTTTGTACGGCATTCGCACTAACAAGAAACAAAATTGATGTCATATTTATGCATCAATTTTTAAAGAGAAATCGGGTGAGCTTGTACTTTTTAAAAATTACAAGCTTTAACTAGAAAGAGAGAGAGAGAGAGAGAGGGAGAGAGAGGGGTGGGGGGGGGGGTTCGGGAGAAGAATAAGATAATATGAGGACAAGAAAATTAGGCTGTAATTTGGCAGGCTTCTTTTCATTAGGTCTATTACCTGCGCCTTTCATATTGATGTAAGATTGCCTACGTCCCTAATTTGTCAATTAATTTACTAAAATTCAATTGGAATATGAGATTGGGTGGGATGGTACTTCCTTCATAACATGCTTGCTTTAAGATTAATACTACCGTTCGGATAAGATTACAGTGGGATGCCTCTAGTATATTAGCAGCATATTTATTTGCAGATTGAAAATGGAATTAACCTATATGTGTAGCATATGAGGTCATTTGAATAATGTATACACACACTGTATTGATATTGGTTGAATAAAATGTAAATGTGATCATTAAAAAAAGCCAATTGGGGCAAAGTTAAATTAAGGGGGGAAAAAATCCTTATTTTTGTAGGCTTGGAGCAAGAGAAAGAAATTTTAACTTGCTGTAAATAGACTGTTATCATTTTGGGGGTAAACTGAGGGAATGTGAATATGAATGTTGAACCAATGGAGAAAAATCATGTTCATAATCTCTTCAATGGATTTGTTTTTCTCAAATTGTGATATTTGCTTTTGTGACATACATTTCATAAAATTTGTTATTGAAATGATGGATATGTTTCAATTCTTTTATCTCCCATCTATTGCTTTATCATTCCATTATAAGGGAATTTGAGGTGTCATGAGAATAAAATTATTAGATTATCCGTAATTCAGATTTCTTCCAAAGCAAACCCAAATAACATACGCTACAAAGAGAATTAAGCAAAAAGAGAGAGAGAGAGAAAGAGAGAGAGAGAGAGAGGAAATAACAGAGGGAGAAAGAGCACAGTTTCAAAGAGAGCAGGATATAAAGACAGACAGAGAATAGGTGAGAAAGAGAGAGAGTGAGAGTGAGAGCTGGGAACGAAATAAGCAAGAGAAAAGGTCAGGAAAGAAAATTACACTTTTTGATGGTTATTAAGTTAGTCCGGTATTGTTGACATTGATTTTCTTTGGGGAGAATGCTAAGAACTGGGAAATCAAGAGGAGTGGAGATTGTGTGCTAAAAAACGAACAACCTTTCACAGATTAAAAAAAACCTGAAAGAAGAGCCATGAAGCAAAGGAGGAGAAAAGAGCATGTTATATAGTCCCAAGCATTAGAAACTGTGTAAGGGAGTTGAGGAAACTCTGATTGATTAGAAAGGGGCGTATAGTCCCTTGCATCTTGAATTGTGTAGGGGTTTTGGGGAAAATCTGATTGCTAAAAAATGCCATCAAGTCTCTTTCATTGTAAATTTTGTAGGGGTATTAGGGGTGTTTTGAAAAATTTGATTGCTAAAAAATTCCATATAGTCCCTTACATAGTAAATTTTGTAGGGTTGGAGAATTTTTTTGAGTAACAAGAAAAAGTTGTATAGTCCTATGCATTGAAAATTGTGAGGGGTTGTAGAAACACTGTGATTGATTAAAAAAGGGGCATAAAGTCCCATGCAGTGACAATTTTGTAGGGTTTGTTGGCAATGTGTGATTGATTGGGAAGGGGTTGCGATGAATTTTGCACCAGTCTAGGGAGGGGATGGGGGGTCTCCGTGGGGGGAAGAAATGACAAGTTTGTGAATGAATCGATTCATCAGTAACAGGCTTGATGGATCTTTCATTGGCAGCCATCTTGTAATTTATTTTGTGTGATGATGGGCTCTTCTCTTTTGCTTTTCTTATCTCATAGAAATGATGAGGGAATACAGGGGCATATTAAAGTGTAAAATGATCAGGAAAAACAATTTGAATATTAGGAAGGGGGAGGGGAGTGGTTTGCAACATGATTTAATCAGAAAAGGCTGACAGATAACAAAGAGAGACAGAGAGAGAGAGAGAGACTCAAGGAGAAAGGGGAGAAACAGATGTGGACAAAGATAAGAAACAGAGAGAGAGAGAGAGAGAGTGAGAGACTCAGATAGGGGAGATATAGATGTGAAAAAATAGAAGAGAAGAAACAGAGAGAGAAAGACAGAGAGGTTGGGGGGGGGGGGTGATTGATTGATAAAATTATATGGATTGCTGAATAGATAAATAGATAGATAGATAGATAGACAAATAGATAAATAGATCTATATATAGATAGATAGGTAGATGGATTATGATTGTGAAGGGTGAAAGATCAGAGAAGATGAATAACAACTACACACACTATCATTTGCCCATTTATGTATGTGAGGCATGTGCTATCATCCCACTTACTGTAATTGAAGTATACTCTAGAAATAGCTTCGAGAGGCTTTAAAAGGGGAAAATATAACACATAAGCAGATTATAGTGTCAGACAGGTTCAATAAGATTACTACGTGAGAAATCCATGTTTACGTATGTTGCATTAAAACGGTGTAAGTGTACATCATGAATGTTCTATGAGATAATGGCAAATTTGATTTATTTTTGCCAAGAATTTTCATTCTATTGAGAAGATTATGCTCGCTCTCTTGTTCTCTCTCTCTCTCTCTCTCTCTCTCTCTCTCGTTCTGTCTCTTTGCCTTGCATAGGCGTAAAGTTACACACTGCAATGTAAATTATTTAGCAGTGAGATGATGGAAAATTTGAATTTGTCTTTTTAGGAATACATTTATATATGGAGAAGATTATGTTTTTATACCTTTCTCTCTCCTTCTCACCCTCACTCTCATTATGTGCATCTCTCCCACTCTCATCTTTAAAACATTCTCTCTCTGTCTCTCTCTCTCTCTTTTCTCTCTCTCTCTCTCCCCCCCCCCCCCCCCCTCTCTCTCTGTTACAGTTCAGTCTTGCCCCATTCATGTTCTGCAATCATGCATGCATAGTGGCATCGAGCAGAGAGATTTCTTCTGCAAACTCTGGCGCCTTGTTCGATGGATAGCTTGGCCACTTTGTGACCATTATCTCTCCATGGCCCAACCCCTGTTTTTATATACAGCTTACTATAAAGCTGATACAGCTAAACGTGGATATGGAGAGAGAGAGAGAGAGAGAGAGAGAGAGAGAGAGAGAGAGAGAGAGAGAGAGAGAGACTAAAGAAGCAAAGAGGGAGATGGAGGAAGAGAAATGAGAGAGATAGAGCAGAGGGAGAACAGTGATAAGATGGAGGGATAAATACTTGTAGGGAGAGAGAGAGATACAGAGAAAGATGGAGAGACATAATGCAATTATATTTGTCTTCATGATGGATATTAAAACCTGCAGGATGCCTTAGCCATATACAATGTAGGATGATAGATTTACATTCAATTGCAGAAGGGAATTTATCCGGCATAACAAGAAACCTACATTTCACTTGGCTTCCGTTAGAATATATATGTGCGGCTTAGATACAGCCGGGTTAAAAATACTAAGCGAAGTAGAATATTTATAAATTAAACTAGTTCGTTCATTCGTGTCTCCTTAGATCAAGATAGTTATGTAAAGTTCCTTAATTAAAAGTAAATTCAATTAAATTAGGTTCTTCCATCGCTCGATTGCTGCAATGGCCGTTAAACTAGTAGTGACTATTAGTAAATGCTTTATATAAATGGACATCTTATTCTTTATTCTTTATCTTCTTTTAATCTTATATAAAGTTTTTGTTTACAAGATTGGTTATAATAGGTGAATATGAGGTTTACCTGACATAGCAGAGTTCCGTAATTCATGCTTTTGAATTCTTACATCTGTTTGTTGGTAATGTGTCAATGAGTACAGAGTGAAGATAGGTTTATTGTAGTGAGTCCAGATAGCCATAGGGGTGTTCTTTTTAAATAATTATTTGATGCCCTTATAGCTCTCCATCAACATCAGCTGAATGCTAAAAGGCAGTTAAATCATATATATCATTTCATGTGGAGTAAAATCTGTGTAGTGCCATTAAATTATTATTATCAATAAAAACAAAATCACCTTCAATACAAACAAACATACTGCAATTTGAGTATATATTTGCTACATGTTACTGATTATAATGTCTCCAACTACATAAAATATGCCTGATGCTTCATGCTTGTATTTCGAAGACTTCTTTGTATGCCAATCATTTTCTTGATTCTTTTATACTTTGTAAATAGAACATTTACCTTGAACTTGTGCTTCCACTAATCAATCAATTATTTTATTTCATGATTATTTTGAAACCTTTCCCAAGCACCATATCATGTCAATCTAATAACAGAACCATTAATATAATTCAGCCAGGAGCTCAATTTAGGAGGAGGTTTTACTGTAAATGGACTTGCGCCTATCTGCAGTTGACTAGCTCACATGTCCTGATATACCCCCACTGGTCTTTATTCAACCATGCAATCTGAATACTAAACCAGTCCTTATTGCCCTAGCTAGCTCAGAGCATCTCATGCCTATGGACCTCTTCCTCCCGCCTCCCAACCGTAATGCAACTTTAATGCATTGAATGCTGAGATGGGAATGGCTTGTGCTAAAAAGCCCAGGACATCTTCTGAATATTTAAATAGACGGGTTGTGTAGGGGTTAAGAGGCGAGTTGTGTGCAAGGTAGTGGTTTGGACTCACTGTATGTGGGTTAAGCCTGAGAACCTCAGGGTTTGTACGTCTTAATTAAATCTTCTGGGTGGTGGTGTTAGAGTGAAGTTTGAGGCTATATTACAGGATCCTTCATTAAAGTCTGCTCTAGTTTGGGATCTGCTTCTCAATGAGTTGTTTGGTGTGACAAGATTAAATGATATCTGACAAACTTTTGTATTGTCTGAACGTATTCCTTTAAAATTAAAAGAAAAACATGTTTAAAGCTACCTGATGTTTCAATACAGGTATATATATTACATCCATATACAAATTCATGTGAAGATGTATCCCTTGAACGATGTACAATTTTACAAATACACACTATGCAATGTATAGAATAATATTTAGGAAGACATGATTATCATCAATACTTTGAAATCTATCCCTGTCATAATGTAGCTTTGTGAAAGTGTAGAGACATTTGAATTAAGTGCTATATAAAAACAGAATATTATTATTACTATTATTATTTCAACTAGTTTAAAATTATACATATTTACAATGAATGCTACTGGAAAGTCTGAAAAGTCCAAACAAAAAGTATGGTAATGATGAAGTTAATATTTTCAAAAAAGCATTTATTTCATAAAAACAAAAAAAATCCAAGTATTCTAGACTTCAAATCTGTGTCAAGGATACTCCAGCCATGTATTCCTTAATTTAATTGAAGAACGTGACCTAAAATTATCCTAGATTGGGGACTTGCCTTCATCTATCGGCACTACAAGATCTTGGCAACAGAATCTGAGAGGATTTCATATCGTCATAAAAACAAAGAAATGATTTCCCAACTCGAAACTTAAGCCAGATGGGAAAAGACTTGAGTTGGAAGGCATCGCAATGCACTGTCCTCAAGTTACTGCAGTAGATGGTGGGACGGAGAGTAGACGTGTGTTCTTTCAAAAGAAATAAGAGAGAATTGGAATGTTGGACTGAACGTAGATGCGAAAGGAGGAAAACCCTGTAACCGACTGACGAGAGAGGCGTGCGTATTGAATCAATTTGTCGCGGGTCACAGAACGAGATGTTGACTTGACGCGGCCACGAAGTACTCTTGCCTTTCTTTTCTCTCACAGAGTGCCGTCAAATGAGGCCTGCCTGCCCGCCCGCCCGCCTTGGCCGCTCAGATCTGTTAACGTTTAAACATGTATGGGAAAGATTCCCTAAGTTAAACTAGACGCAAGAATGTATGTGTGGGGCAAAGGGTGATATTGTTAAGTATGTAACAGTGTTAGTGCTATGTTGAACTAGACCCGTCTTTCAAACAACCGCCTACAAAGACTGTATGTTGATATTGTGCAGCCGATTGTTGATGATAAAGCTAAAAAATCATTGAATTTGACATTCTTTTCAAACACCCTAGATCTAGGAAGTGTTTTGTACATATACAATATCTGGGGTTGGAACAATATTTCTCAAGTCTAAATTTCTTTCATATGAGTCATATTATCTACTGAGAAAGAAGTAAAATAAATAACCATGGCAATGACGTAAAGAGAAAAGAAATAACCTAGATGTATTAAATACTGTTCAAACATAGAATATTATTATCATTATTTTACGATAAAAAGAGAAAGAAGTAAAGAAGATGACAAAAGAGATAAAGACAAAGAATTAGATAGAGAGAGAATATGATTACAACTAAAAATGGGAAATCTGAAGAATGAACCCAAATATCATTACATTGCATTCATACATCAATACATAAACTGGAACCTGATATTATTAATTAGCGTCTCATATCAATTTTAAAGCTATATCAAAAGCATATTAAAAGCAAATATATACTTCATTAGCCCTCAACAAAATACGGTGTAAGAAAGTCCAATTCATTCTCTATTATGTTACCAACTGCATAAAAAAATGCCTGATGCTTGTATTTTAAAATAATAATAAATTTGGTTCTGTTATTAGATAAACCTATCAAGGAACATGATACTTTGAATGTCATTCATTTTCTTAATTTTTTTACACTTTGTAAATTGAACATAAACCTTGAACTTGTGCTTCCATTAATCAACCAATTATTGTGAAACCTTTCCCAAACACCAATCAGTTGTATCTAATAACAGAACCATCAGTATAATTCAACCAGGGGAGTGTTTCACAAAGATCCTAAGTAGAACTTAACAGTAAGTTGGACTTAAAAAAGTATGGACAGCCATTGAAGCCTTAAATTGAAATATATTCAAAAGCAAAAATTTGAATATTTTAGACTTTTCATCAATTCCTCATCAAGAACATGAAATCTCCCATGATAATAGAAAATATGAATGATTTGAATTAACTTTTTATGCCTTCTGAACAAAAATTACAAAATATTTTCAAGGATGCTAATGGCTTCCCATGAATTTTAAGTCCAACTTAGAGATAAGTTCAACTTAGGATCTTTGTGAAACACCCCCCAGAAGTTCAATTTTCAATGAGGATTCACCGTAAATAGAATAGTGCATTTCAAATCAATTTTTGAAAGACACCTGGCAATATCTGTGAAAGAATGGAGCGGTTGTGTGACTAAAGTGATGTCATTGACATGAATCTAGATTGCTGAGTGTAGTCTTGGTAAAGGAATGTTACACCCGTTATGAGGAACTATTTATGGCATTGATTAATGAAGGGAGAGAGAGGGCACGATCCTATTGACCCGTGATTTGTTTTCGTGCCCTCAGCAAGACGAAGACAACCAAAAATTGCTGGCAGAGAGTCCCCCATTGCACTCCTCATGCAAGTAGACCTTCCCTGTGGTTATTACCCCTCCATCATCACCCCACCGGCTAAATCCTCTTTTATCCTCCGTGCGCCCCGTCTGCGCCCCCTTCCACGGTGGATGTGGGGAGGAATAGAGCATCCTGTCATCACCTTTGGTAAAGTGATTGGTGGAGGGGGGTTGCGTGATGAATGCAACCATGATTGGAAGAGGATGGAAATAAGATTGCGGGTCAGGCCTGGTTTGCTTGCAAAAATATCAAATAGGGCCTTAAACTGTTGCAGATTTGGGGCACGGTGAGACGATTGTGAGCATGTCGGCAATCCCTAAAGGGAGAGCTGGATGAAAGGATGGAAAAGGAATAACTGTGGTGGAAGAAATGTAAAGGAATTTTGGTTACCAACAAAAAAAGGACAAAAATAGATGTTTTACAGATGTTACAAATGAAGTAATGGGTTATGTGTCTTAGGGTAGTTCCAATGTCAGCAATTTTTAATTCACATCTATCAACTGAATTAATGCATTTCCGGTATTATTTTCTACAGTCATCCAATTATTGACAAAATATAAAAGTTATTGAAATTTGCTTTTTGTGTTTTCATGCACGAAAACAGATGATATGAGATTTGAATTCACCAACCATAATACTAAATTGATATGAAAAAGCATTCCAAACATTTGTATGTGCATATGAAATTGATTAATGTCCAATCAGTTACTACTGCAAAGCATTAAACTCAGAATGCAATATGTTCATGATATAAATCATTTCCTGCATCTGTATGATACTGAGTGATAGACTGTGTACTTTTATGAGTTCATGCGCACAGGCTGTACCGCTTGCCTCAATATCAAATGAGACAAGTACGTATCAACCCCGGAAGTCAATGTTTTGTATGATGGTACATATAGGGCCTCTATACGTCCCGAAGACCAAACCTTTAAAATAGGTTGTGTTTAAATCAGAAATAAGATTCAAAAGTAGAATGTGAAGAAAAAAAGAAACAAAAATATTTGTATCAGTGATCAGTGTTGTTGTTTACTTGCTAAGACTGCAAAGAGACCGAGTAATCTATACTCTCATAAGCCAGCAACCAGAGTAACAAGAATGTTTATCAAGGGGCTTAGTAAATGAGAATCACTGCCCTACCAAAGGGCTGACTGATTTGGTTCAAGATCCAAGACCATGCTCAAACCAGTCAGCCATTTCCAAGATGAATCTCACAACATATCTTTTTTTTCCTTCTTCATGTGCTAAGATCCAGAAGGCCCTTAACTCATATCATTTAACACATGTTGCTCTCTGTAAATGTAATGGGTCATGGGTCATATTTGGCTCTCTGCAGATCATACTATCTGTATTGAGAGCCATAAGGACAACATCTCATTTTCTATACACAAAATTAAAGCCGTTCTGACTCTCAGCAGACTTCATGTCTAATCAATAAGTTGAAATGTCATTTGTACATCTCTCTGTGGCTTGGGATATACACACAGCAGTCTTTGAGTGCGACTATCATGACTTCTTCCACATTTCATTTTTTTACCGAGGATGTCCGCTAATGGTGTCTAGATTTTGACATCAGACGTCTCTTTAGGGAGTGATATTTCATCCTCAGAACTTATTCATTAGCATCAGAAAAAGAGAGTAGTAGCCTGTTTACACTAGAGGAATTTAAACAAATGTTGTATAAAGAAACGTTGTATAAAGAATGATTGTATAACAAAAGTGGTGTTCGCACTAGTATACCCGCAATAACATTGTATAAAGAAGCCAGCTTTGAATGTGTCATTTTACATGACAGCCAGGCAAACATCTGTGCATGCATGTTAAGTCCTGCCCACTACGCGTTTAATGATAATAATAATGATAATGATAATAATAATCTGGATTCACATTGCACTTAATACGAAATACAGTCTCTAAGTGCTTACAGAAATTATTACCCCGGTCATCGGATTCATTCACCTCAATGTGCACCATCTCCACTCCCTTTGGGAGTATTCCTACCATATGGTCACTGTGAGCAATTATTCACACAAAGGCTTTTGTCATCCTACCAGGTCCCCATTTCTCTCCTGGGTATGGAGTGGCAAATGTAGATTAATGCCTTGCCAAAAGACATTAGTGCCACGTCGGTTGACAAACATGTTTATGATATGACATTCAGACTTGAGCAAGACCCTGATTTTTGATTGAGTTTTCCTTTGAAACGATGCTCAAGCGGGCGTTACACTACACAATGTTTCATTAAACGTAGTATCTTTATATGATGTTCAGACATGAGAAACAATAATGACTTAGCGTACGGTTGTACGATTCTCGTATAGCTGTACAATAAATTCCGGTCGTCTGAATTGGGATTGGTCTGCTGGAAAACATGCATGTTAGCGGGACGTCATGATAAATATGAAAATCCTGTCTTTTTTGTGACAGTTGGCACACATAATGAGTTGTGTTGGTGTATATATGAATGTCTAATGTATCGTGCATTGAAGGAGGATTTGGAAAATTGATAAAGCAATCACCCATGGTTCTGCTATAGTGAATTGTGATGTGTCTCTTTGAGTTTTGCTATCATTAATAAATGAGTGTTATATTCCAATTTCATAATGAGAACTGATTGCGTACAGTCTTTGTATTGAGTCTTTGTATTTTACATTGGGTAGACTTGTTTGGTAATTAAACTATTATGTCTTTCATTTCAGCTTTGCAAATTGGATGAGCAATTTGAAATATATCTTTGAAAAGCTTGATATAATAAGGGGATGAAAAGGGAACTCATTTAAGTATTTGTCTACAGATACTAAGCATTGAGCATTGTAGATTAATTTGTGCAATAATTTAATAGTTTTCATAATAACATAATACACACATTTTCATCATACATGTAGATACTAGTATTGCACATAGCAACAAATAATTTATCTAGTTTGGAGCAAGAAGGGTGTCACTTCATATCATTTAACACAGAGTTTACATCCTTTTGGCTCCAAACATACAAATTGTATGCAGATACAGATGAATTACTTTTCTGTAACTGTAACTGTAACTGTAACTGTATGATGTGTGATTTATTAACGATGTATAAAACAAAGTGTGTACTCTACCACAAACAATCCTCAATGCATTCTGTTTAATTAAAGGAGATTACAGTCTTGCAAGTTGTTACAGCTTCTCCTTCTTTGCCCCCTCTTGTGGTGGATTAGCCTGTAACTGTCTACATTTGTGTCCCCCTCTTAATCCCTTCTGTACACCCCTAATGACCCCCTTGTGATCAGCCTAACACCTTAAATCCTGCTCCTTTTGTCATTCATAGCCTTTCCTATGGGTCAACATTTTGACTACAGCGGTTTCACACCTCTGTGAGGTGGTGGGCTGTCGTGTGATAGGTTAAATACAGTCCCACCCCAAAACAATGTCCCTCCAGCGACAATACCACATGCGTCTGCCATGGCAGGAGTGGGGACATAATTGTCTGTGATCAAGAGGGGATAGCTTGTCCCATTTATTGATGGTATATTAGTAAATTTGCATTAGAATGTACATCTTATAGATTCACAGTGGAAACATTGTCACATTATGCTCCCACTTAGACTGGTTATTGTAGTAGGCCCATGCAATACAATCGTGCAAAATACAAGTGTTATTATGACTCTGCTCTTACCGTATGGGAAATCCACTCAAGTCTCAAGCTCAGGCTCAGTCAGTAGAGCGTCCGCCTCACAACTGGGAGGCCGTGGGTTCGAACCCCGGCCGCGTCATACCAAAAGACGTTTAAAGACGGGAGTATATACTACTACCTTGTTTGGCGTTCAACAATAAAGGATAGAGCAACGTCGATCTGGCGCTGCTCAGTGGCTGCCGGGCTCACGATCACTTGGGCAAAAAGAATTTCCATTTTCGGTTTAACTTAAAGGTAATACAAAGTTTTGGGAAATTTTGAAAATTGGGTGATAGTGAATCTTTACAATTTTGATATATTTGGATGCCCCTGTAGATGTATTATAAGCACTAAAAAAATTAGACCCTAAAACACTTTTGTTTTCAAGAAAAATTGAATATAAAAATTTACCGGTGCTCCCAGTAAATTTTGATAAATTTCAAATAGCGCCTATGGCCGTACAATCGTAGCTGCGACCATGAAAATCTCAGAATATGTAGTTGTGATATATAATTTCCTAACGGGAATAGCTAATCGGTCGATTTCAGTCAAGAAACATTGTTTCATAGCTAAACTAATATCTTGACCTTGAGAGGGAGCTATACAATGTAAAGAGTTTATTATTTATAATTTCATAACTTTAGACTCGATTTCAACCGCGACAACGATCAATGTATATTGTAGGAACGCATATGCTTCTAATATGTTAATTTGAACCAAATTCATGACCCCATACCAAAACTTTGTAATACCTTTAATAAAATTTGGAGTTGACTTCTAAATATTATTATTATGATGAGAGTGGCATAAAGAGAAGAATAAAACGAGCAAATCTGATCAGTAATTGTTTTAGGAAGTCTAATGATTGATTTAACATGATTGCAGAGAGTCGCTAAATATTGATTTTTAGAGCAAAGTCAATACTCTGTTGTTGTATTGCCTGTAGAGTTGTCTTTTAAATCATGTTTAAATCAAAGAGAGTTTGAATGAAATTCAATAATGTGTAATTAGTTAAAACTAAGAAATTGGCAGTTTGATGTTATATTATGGAAATAGAGAGTAAAAGTGTTGGCATAAAATGAAGGTATTCTTTCCTGGCTTATGTTTGTCCTCTTTCTCTCCAAGTCCTAGTTCTATGTCATACCTCGGTGGGTCATTGAACCCTTTGCTAATGAACATTCCACCAATACCACCTATGCCTCACATTCCACCTGTGTTCCACTATCCCTGGTAGGCAACCCCTATTAATACCCCTTACCACCAGTACCATTACCCCCATCCTACCCCCATGGTCCTACCCCAAACTTCAATAGAGCTCTTATTCACACTCTTGCCAAAGTGACCCTAGCCAGTCCATTATACCTAAACAACCCCAGGCAAAGTTTGAATTTTGAAATACTTTTCATTTTCACCTCAACGAAGTCAAAATTTCTCCTCTCGACAACAATGTACCCTTCTTCCATGGTACCCACATACAAGGTGTGTGTGAACCAAAGCGCAAGCCAAGCTGGCAGGCAAACCAATTTTGGAAGGAATATGGGGAATTCTATTGTTCCATTTTCTTGTAAGCTGGATGGTGGTTGAATTAAAGAAAAACATAACTTTTGAGTTTTGTAGACCCCTGGGTGATTGTTAGTTAGGAGCACAAAGGCTTTGGTTCAGGTGAATTTGTATAGGTCGGAAGTCACTCACTACCTCAGAAGGTAGAGTGAATAAATGCTCGGTGCTTGTAAAATATTTGCAGACTAGCTTGTATTTGCGGTCGATGTTTGAGCAACCCCAATGCTTCTCAATACAATATTGATATCATGCTAATGGCATGACTTTTCGTTATTATGCTGACCCCCTTTGTTCTATAATTCGCCATCCAAACTTATCCTTTCTCACCCCTTCCTGCTTTCTTCTGTAGGCAAGTGTTTATTGTCGCAGTCTCCCCAATCTCCAATACACTACCTCATTTGCTTCTCACTTTTTCATTATCAAGTCATTCGTCTCTCATGTCTTTCCTCCCTTTCTTTCCCTCTTTCCTCTCTATAAATCTGTCTGTTATATCTTCCTTTTTTGACAGTTTCCTTTATCTGCTTCTCCTTCCAATTTTGAACTATCATCTACCTAAAGGTTTAAATCTAGATG
The DNA here is from genome assembly GCA_035222895.1 of Strongylocentrotus droebachiensis. Lineage (NCBI taxonomy): Eukaryota > Metazoa > Echinodermata > Echinoidea > Camarodonta > Strongylocentrotidae > Strongylocentrotus > Strongylocentrotus droebachiensis. The sequence continues at coordinate 154,125 of JAVYIG010003817.1, forward strand.
CCTAGCCAGAGAACCACTCCATTACTTTTTCCATTTGTAGCACTCAATTTAGCAATTGAAAAAATTCCCAAAGATTTTGCTACGACTGGTATTAATTCAAAATTTACATCGACGTAGAACTGTTGGACGTATAATTTAGGAGCTATTAGATGTAACTTAAACCATGGACAACAACAATGGCCAGCCATTGACTGACTGCTCACATCAATCTCTCTCGTGGACCCATCCCTAAATACACCTAGGAAATGCACGGTCACTGCAACATATCAACATCACATAGAGCTCTATCGGTAACGAATACCAAAAAATAACTCCTCATCCTCTCATCCTTATAAGAAGGAACTATTGGATATTACTTTCACGATCTTGTTATCGTTTTACGAGCAGTTTCACAGCTAAGGAAACAGTCCAGTAGGGATTAGCAGACAGAAACGCTCTTTGTAGATCATTGAACTTGAAGAGAAGAGGTCGCGACCTACGTAGAGAAGTCTGGTGTTGGGTGGCGGCCTGACTCGTGGCTTGGGTGTTTAGATAAAGCTTAGGTTTGGGACTCACAGAGTGCTCGAGGCAATGTGATTCTGGTACTCAATGTAGGAGTCAAGGGGAAAGATGGCACCTTAGTGACTCTGTTTGAGGTTTAAACAAGGTTCACAAAGATTTGATTGATGTTTTCATATCGCTACTCATCTAAGGAACCTACTATCACTCCTATCCTAGGGATTTTATAAGCCTACAAAAGTTGAGAAAAAGATTGTAAATTTGTAACATTGCATAAGTTTTAACGCAGCTTATAAAGCATTAATTTATTTTTTAATTGACTTTTTTTTAAACCAGGGATATATAGTTATATATTGTGAAGTCCTATCCAAATAGTGTCTGACAATTGTAATAGAATACATGAAGGATGATCATGTTTTATTTGCATACTAGATTCTTAACAAGTTTTGAAAGTACCATTCATCATTTTCAAGTGAGAATGAACATTGTTGAATGTAACGACATTCATTTTGAAATGTGGGAGAAACAAAGCCCCCAAATTAAAGAAAGATGTTGTTTGTATTCTACCTCAGATGCTATGGAAACAAGTCTACATGCATATAGAAGTGAAACCAATTTTATTTCTGGATTTATATTAACATTACTGTGAAAATTCCATGAACTTCGACTAGAATCACCATCATGACAATGATAACGATAAATTTGGTAGGATATGATGATGATAATAGTATTCCAAAATCTGTGACATCTTGAATAATAAGTCATCAATCAAAATATTGGTAACTTTAGATCTGTTAGCTTTACAAATATAATACTGCTAACAATGATATTCATACAAAAAGATATTTTTCCACCAATCATTCTTCCTGATGCATTGTTGAAACAAAGTCCGCAGTTAACAGGTCTTACAACCTTTGTGGATTGGTCAGGCAGCAACACTAGAAGGATTGATAATTGGACATACTTTGTTGAATGGATGGACGTGATGTTTGAGATGAATCCGCCACAGACTGGTTGTGTTTATAGAAAATTTATGTCGTTGGTGATAAGATCTTGCAATTACATGACATATCTGTGTTTGAGAGTGAGTTGGTGGGAAAGATGAGATAAAGATGTTATAAGATAAATCTAGAATGAGTGATCAGTTTGGATCCTAGCTGAGACGTGTGTTTGAATTGAGTAGGAATACGAGCATGATTGAGGATGCTGTGTCCTTATTTTCATTCTAAGGTTGCTGTTTTTCCAACTAGTCTTCAAGGATGTATGTCATTTCAGTTGTAGGTTTAGCTAGAATCATGTCAACTGTATCAACATTTTAGATAACAGCTATTTGTAATGTCTTAGGAAGGAAAGTTTGATTTTGATTTTAGCCTTCTTCCTGTCTACAACGAACAACCATTTTTTCGTGATGATAATATGATGATGATATGATGGTGATGATGATGATGATGATGATATGATGATGATGATGATGATGATGACGGTGATACTGATGATGATATGATGATGATGGTGATAACAATGATGATGATGATTTCTACCAGCATGGGTGGTGCAGTGACAATGAATACAAAAAGAGAGAATGATGGAAATGACTTGCCCTGAAAGAATTTTAACGACAACAATAACAACATCTAAGTGTGAGGGAAGTAAAAACAACGTCAACCTACATGTATAAGCTGACAATATCGAGACACAGTGAGCAGAAGGTCATCTATTTTTGGAGATAACAGGAGAAGAAATATTAACATGCAAATTGAACAAGGTGTATAAAAAATGGGGCCCTCTCCTCTCCTTTTGAAAGCCAATTACATCACTGCACTGTGCGCCCATGAACATTATACATACCGCATTACACTTGAGAGCAATACATGGCATTGTAACTTACCAACTCATAACACAATTGCTCTGTCAGCTAGACAACGTAATAGGCATTTCAATCAAGTCTACTAGCAGAATGTCTATCACCCAAAATGGTTTTTGTTTTTGCATGATGAGAAATCATCTCTTTTATAGGAACCCTTAGGTATGATAGCAAAGGAAGGGAAAGTCAAAACAGAGATTGGGGGATACAACGTTGACACTCCCGACTCTCCCGACTCTCTGGCCTAAAGGGTTGCAAGGGAACAAGTTATCGAAACATCCCCGTAACATGCGAGGGTGTTTTGACTTTTTGGAAAGGTTGAATTCATTTTCGTAGCGTGGTTTGGGATGGTGTTGCCTTGTGATTTAAAGCAAGTGGATACACATACAGGATAGGGGTGAGAGTATGTAATCAATACAAATGTTTACTTATGACTTGTTGGCAAGGAGACTATAACAGAAAGTTGATAAGAGGAAAATCAAATCAAGAGTGTATTAAAGGAATTAATGATAATTCATCATTCAATTATCATGCCCACAAAAATTATTATTGATGATTGTCTTTTTCTTGGGATTTCTTAGCTACCTCACAAATCAAATGTATTAGTTTTTTGTTTAAACTGTACAACTGAAATGATTGTATATATTCCTTTATAATAGAAAAACGAATGAAGCAAGTTTTTTTGTTCGCATTTCCAAACTCTAATAGAACCAAACATCAAGAATATTGACTTTGTTTCCTCTTTGTTTCACCCTTCCTCTGTCCCACTTCCTCTGTTCCACTTCTGTACACTGTCCAATGACCTTGTTTTGGTGTAGGGTTTGGAAAGTGATCCTGGATATTACATCATCTGAACAAACAGAATCTGATACCCATGGTGTAGCCTAATCAGCCAATAATCAGTCAAGGAAAACAAGCGAGACATATTGGGTCTGCAGGGAGCCCCAGACAATCCAATCTAAAATGGTATGGTTTACAGAGCAAAATTGGATAATGGGGAACTATCAGTTGCCAGGTATGCATGTGTGTCCTTAGACTAAGGTCAAAGGTCATATTAGGTGAGGCAATACATCACATGGATAATGGATTGGAAATGAGGGATCTGCGTTGGGTGTGTGAATTGATGAATTAAATGATTTATTAATTAGTAGATACTGCATGTAGGTTAATAGTTATAGGATGATGGACTATCAAGGTTAAATAGTTGGTTATTTGGTTGATAATTGATGAGGTAATTAGGCAGAAGTTGCAGCAGACTTTGGTAGTGTAACTGAAAAGTGAAAAGTAAAGTTTGAAATATATGAGTTTAGTTAAAGATGGATTAAAGATTATAGCTAGGAACAATTGAATAGATTACATCAACTAAATGTAATTACTGTAATGTAAAGCTAAAAAAATTATAGTTCAAGAAACGTCCACTAGTGATTTTACAGATTCAAATCGGGGGAAAGTACCATACCCCTAGAGTTTCTGGTGTTACAGTAATTGGCAGGTAATATGGGATTGGAAGAAAGAAAGATGAGAGGGTGAAGGTAGGTAATAATTAGGAATTGGGAGAAATGAAAAGAGAGAGAAAGAGGGAGAGAGAGAGAGAAAGAGAGAGAGAGAGAGAGAGAGAGAGAAAGCAAGAGAAAGAAAGAAATTACTAAATAAAGAAAGATGACAGAATGTAGGGCAGGGAGTAATGGTAACAAGAACCTATAACATGATGAACTTAAATTGCACCCCAGTGATGCAGACATGTGAGAGGGAAGGGGTGGGGAGGGGGAAAGAATCAATAACAGCGATAATGACCAGGAGGGCAGCCTTCCATATGTTAGTTATTTATTTGACCTTAGTTTAAGGTCATCTGCTGGTGAGAGGTATGTCATTTGCACTGTAGGGGTCACTTCAGGCTGTCCAGTTTAGTCTTCATCAAAACACTTGGTAGTGTATATTTACCATAAAAAGAAGGTTAAAAATATATACAGTTATTTGTTCTTGATTTAAATTGGTTGACATTTACAGACTTTTTGTATGAGTCATTTGTAAGATTTTTGGCTCTAGAATCAAGCAAATTTGAGACAATTATGCACCATTTTATTGCAATGTTTATTGGTATTTGATATAACTTGGAATAAGTGTTCAATGGGACTGAGACTAGGTGTATCCTACCAACTATGACACAAATCTTTATCTTTACATTCCTACAGATACATCTTATCAGTATCATGCCTGCCTTGCCTGGTTTCTCAGGTAGCTATCCAAAGCATGGCAGGACAATATTATCAGCATGTCCACACACAAAACAATATATCCCGAAACTCTATAACGAAACTTCGTTTAAAGAAGAAGAACAAGAAACGTCGTATAAATAATCATTGTATAAATTCCATGATGTCCACACACAGAAGAAAGTAATCCTGAAACTCTACAGCAAAATGTCTTATAGGTGCGCAGTTTGCTGCTGCGGTCATGAAATGGTAGCGGAAATGAGAGGTCTGGTCTCCTTTCGCTCGAGGTCACGTTAAGCCCCGCCCAGTTAGTTACACTAGTTACACTAGTTCCGTCCACACACAACACCTTCCATGATTAGGCGTGATTTTTTATTGAGTTTCAGTTCGAAACGATGCCCAAACCTGCGTTTCGTTAGACTAGTTTCGTTATACGACGTATCGTTAGTGAGCGTCCACACACACAATTTCATCGTAAAACTATCGCGAAACGGTATCACAATCGCAAACGGTATAACTAATCACGCCTAATCACGCAAAATGTTGTGTGTGGACAGGGGGATATATGACTTCTATTCAATCAAGGGACAGTCGTAGATTGTTTTCAGACCAATGTTATTTCAACTCTTCTGAAGATGAAAATATTCTAGGCGCTAAAATTCCAAATTAATTTAACATTATCAATTTTATTGTGCCTGATTTTTATTTAATTCAAAGTGAATAAACCGGAAAGCATTATATCATACTCTGCACTGTATACCCATGACTGTCTTCAAGACTTGTTATCCTCTTTTCATATTTGCCCTTACCATTCCTCTGTTTCTGGCTGTGAACTAATCTTCATTTTCCAGCTGACTGTTTGTAATCTCTCCTTACATCCAAGCTAAAGTTTCCAGACTCATTTGTCAGAATTATAATCTAATTATTTATTGAACAAGCTGTAATACCTTCCCCTGCTAGTTCGCTAGTTGTTGTATGAACTCATCTTACAATACTATGCAGTGATAAAGAAAATTTGTTCTTCAAACATATAAGGCTTGTTCAGTTATACGGTGCAGTAAACTGTCACAAAAAAAAGCCGCTGCATTTTTGTAAATGTGTAAAATGAATGGCAACTGCGTGCAACAAAGGACTTTTGTGGCTTATGCATTCACTGAGCTCTGTGTTATATGATAGAGAAATGTGAAGCTTATTACACTTTACATCATCATAAAAAAGCAGCGGTTTTGCTTCATGATATCTGAACGAGCCTTCTAAGATTCAGAGATAATATTTATTTTTTCATTGAAAGATATAATGACCATATGAAATCCATGGTATTCTGTTTTAGGCCACTTACAACCAAATTGCTATGTAATTCCACAATCTCATAAGACATTTCCGCTGGAGCAAATGCAACTCATTCTGATGATCCTTTCCAAAGAAATCCCTCATCTAGAATTCATTTCATCAATAAATTAAACTGGGTCTTGGAAAAACAAACCTGTATCCAAAGTAATGACCACCATTCTGCCATTGGCCTACCATTATACGGAGTAGGCCATTTTCTTGACATACTTCTCTGATTAACTTAAAGGTATTATCAACTTCAATTTACAAAAAACAATCATAAGAAGAGAAACCATCTAAATTTAGTTTGCAAGATTGCGATGTATGTTATCAGAATGTTTTTGACTTTTTTGGCCCACAAGATGTAAGCAAACTTGCACGAAATTGGAGAACAAGAGTGTTACACAAATAAGCACATATGGGACTACGCATTGTAATATGATGCTCAAGCTGATCAATCTATTCATTATTTTGCACTCACTACTCTGCTATTATTTATCCATTTGCCCTCAGAATTGTTTCACAGATATCATTAATCATTGTTTTTCAATATTCTATGTATACCATCTTGGATTCTGGGGGATTTTACTTTCATCCTTACCTCAACTCACGACTCCCTTTAAAACTAATAATTTGTGTAGATATTGAATTGCTAACTGTAACTGAAGGGTCCATCTCAGTCAGTATTCCATCATTACCTAAACAAATTTACTCTCTCCTTTATGAGGATGATATCCTACATTCCTAGTCTCTTCATTCAGACCTTTGAGTCTGATTGGTGGGAGATAATATTCCACCAGCGTTTTCATGAACAGACAAATGCGTCATATATATTACTGTACTCAGTAAGGATTCTTTGGTTCATAATATTGATGCCGATTCGATCCAGAAAAAAACATTACCATAATTCTCTGTGTATAAGGCGCACCTGTGTATAAGGTGCACCCCTATTTTGTTGTTGTTGTTTTGTTGTCGAAAACCCACGCGGGGAAGGACCTTCATTTTACATCGAGGTGCAGTTGAAGTTGTGAACTTGTCACAAATAATAGTAACAATGTTGTTGTAGAAGAATGTGTATGATCATTAATGTAAATTAAAAACAGGTCCAGACTCTAAGGCTTCATGATACCAAGTGTCCCACACCAGCCTCATCACATCACCTAGCAGAAGCACTGTGTTCTATGCCAAACATCAATAGTCATGCATGATATGAATAGCATCCTCTTAATTTCTGACAATGGAGTACCTTGGATAGAACCTTGTGGTACACCATTTGTTATAGAAAAAAAAATTGAGGAATTATTATTATAAACTACATATTGAGATCTATTAGAAAGATTACTTTCAAACCAAGATGACAGACAAATGTGAGTGTTGTTGTAGTTTCCGAGTGGTGAGTCAACACACTGATTACTGAGCTGGGAGACATTGCCAGGCATAGCGCCATAAATCGAGGAAAACAATATATATATATTTTTTTCTGTACCTGTGTATAAGACGCACCCCCGACTTTCAAATTTTTTTGGCAGCAAAAAAGTGCGCCTTAAACACTGAGATTTACGGTAATTGAAACACATATCTTTCTAGAGGCCTTATTTACATCAATAAATCAACGTATCTACCTATTCTACTTTGCTATTGTTGCACCTCAACATTGCATAACCGAAACTTAAAACACATCGCCAAATTGCTCATACCCCCCCGCCCAAAGGCGCCCTCCGTGACCCTTGCGTCCGAGCGCCGCCAACGTAACCTCTTCCTCTTATCTCTTCGCATCCGAACGGATAAGTTACACTAAAAATCGCTCCCAAAAGTTGAAGAGTTTTTCCTCTTTTAGTCACTTTTTGGTTCGCATTTTCGCCTTTTATAATATTCTCTACGATTTCCTGTTCGTTAGAGAGTAGTTTCACTCCGTGAATTTATTTATTTATCAGTATTCTAGAACGTTTTCTTGCCGACTACTGTTACGTTTCCGCTTTCGTGTTTGCCTGTCCTCACTCCTCCGAGGCCTCGGGTGCGTGCGGGGGTAGTCGGTGGGGTGTTTTAGTCACTGGTAGTTTATTTAATTCTTGTTGATAATTGCTCGTACCCTTTGTTTAATTTTCTTTCCCGCAGGTTATAATATGTCTCGCAGTTCTTATTTTCTCTTAGCAGGTTTCACGAAGAAGAAATCAAGTTCTGTCGCGAGAAAGAAGACGAAGGATTCTATTAATAAGTACGCCCCTCGGGAGCGGTGGTGACACCGCAAATCCCAAGGATGCGAACGTCAGTGGACGTTTATGCGGGCAAGGGAAGCCCAGGGGAATGGTTGAGGGGGCGATTTTATCTCCCCTCGATACGGTGCCCGGAAACCCAGAGGTACTAACTCTGGGTGGAACGGACCTTAGTTCTGTGCCGCCATCAATTGTCCCGTCAGGGCTTTTGTGTGGACGGTACGAAAATCCATCGACGGATACGAAGACGAAGGATTCTACTAATAAGTCTTCGTTAGTTACGCCCCTCGGGAGCGGTGGTGACACCGCAAACCCCGGGGATGCAAATGTCAGCAGACATTTTTGCGGGCAAGGCAAGCCTATGAGAATGGTCGAGGGGGCGATTTTATCTCCTCTCGGGACGGTTCCCGGAAACCCAGAGGTATTAACTCTGGGTGGAACGGGCCTTAGTTCTGCACCGCCAACAATTGTTCCGTCAGGTCTTTTGTTTGGTCGGTGCACAAATCCATCGACGGATATTCGGGTTGCTTCCGTGGATCCGGACTTGAACCGGTCACCGATCGGTTCTTCTGTCCCTTTGTCGGATTTGCCGGTTCCGGATTTCGGTCCGGGTACCCGTGCAGCCGAGTCGGATCCTGGGGCTTCAACTAACCGCGCCTCTCCGTCGGTGCGTGTTCCGTTTTCCCGATTCGGTTTGCGGGGAGCTCCTACCGTCGGGCTTTTATCGGGGCCGGTTCTTCCTCGGATTTTGTTTATCCTTCGAAGAATCCGCGCTCTGATTTTGCGGAACCGTTTGCGGCTCCTCTCCCTCCGTCGGTGCCTCCACCCCCGCCGGAATTTTCGGATTGGATTCGGGCTTTTGCTGACGCTTTTCGATCTTCGGTGCCCGAGTCGGCTCCTCCGGTTCGTCCTACTTCACTTTCGGTTCCGATCGCGGTTGATTTATTTTCGGGGTTTTCCGAAGATGCATCGATCTCGCCTGAGCAGTCGCCGGTGCGGGTTTCGAGTTGTCGTATTCAGCCGGGGTCCTCTCTTTTTTGCTTCTCCGCCTCACGCTTCGTTGGGCGCTCCGAGAGGCGGGGATCGTCCCTGCTTATCTGGTCAAGATAGGGGGGGCTCGGTTGATCGTTGGGACACTGGTTCCATCGCTCAGTCGTCTGGTTCAGTTGCGGGGGATGATGCGTCTTCTCCGTTTGTGTCTCTGGCGGCGGATTCGTTAGCCTTGTTTCACAAATATGTGCCCGATTCTTGTGTCGTCCCGGAGTTATCGTCGGGGCGGCGGGGCTTCCTGTCTTCTAATTCGGACTCTTCAGCGGTTCAGGGACTGTTTCTTCCTGATCTACACAAAGAAGAATTTGTGATTGCCGCAGAAGACTTGTCGTTATCGACGGGATTTCTTAAGCGGCAGGTGGACAAGTACGCTTTCGTTCCTCAGGATGTGGTTTTGTTTTTGTGTCCTGAACGGGTTTCTCCCAAACTTGTGGCGGTGGCCAGTCGTTTGGGGTTGAAGTTTGGGTCTCGTGGTCCTTTTGATAAAAGTGACAATTTGTTGTTTGATCTTTTCTCACGGCTTGCGGTGACTTCGCATTCCATCGAGAAGTATCGTCGGGAGGCTGTGCTCACTTATTTGGGCATTCGACCGCATCAAATTCCAGGACTGCTTCCGCAGATTCCAGTGGCCAGCCCCCACCTTTGTGGAGATAGTTTCACTACTCTACTGCAAGCCGAGATTGATGGTGAGAAGCAGGCTCGAGACCTGTCCGTTGCTTTTCGCGATGTCCAAGAGCCGGTTCCTTCCTCCAGACCTCGTAAGAAAAGTTGAAGATTTCGGGTTCTTTTCGTAAGAACGTCGGCCAGTCTAAGGGCCGCCCTCAGGACTGGTACCCGGCCGAGGAGGGATACCAGGATCGTGGTCTTCCTTCGTCTCGAGGTTCTTCTTACCGTGATTCTTCTATCTTCCCGGACTCCCTTTCGTGGTGGTGGGAAGTCATTCTCTAGATGATGGCTTCCCCCGAGTGCTTGGGTCTTAGGTCGGCGGGCGGCTCCAGAGATTTCTCCCGGCGTGGGAGAAGATCACCAGCGTCGCATTTGTTCTGTCGGTGGTACGAGAAGGGTTCTTCATAGATTTTGTGGAACCTCTTTCGAATGGCGTCCTCCGGAGCCGCTCTCCGATCATGTCCCCTCTTTTTCAGAGTCACTTTTCCTCCGAATAAAGTAGACGATCACCCATGTCTTTGTTTGTCGCCGGTGTTCGTAATTCCCAAGTGCTCGGGTTCTTTAAGAATGATTCTCAACATGAAGTGGTTTAACCTTCATTTGGGAAAGGTTCATTGCCGAATGGATCATCTGGCAACCATCCTTTCTTCATTGAATCCCGCAGACGTCGTGGTTTCTTTGGATCTTCGCGACGCTTATTTTCATGTGCCGATACATCCGCGGTCGCGGGATCTTGTGGGGTTTTGCCTTCCTGGGCAAATTCTTCCGTTACAGAGCGCTCCTGTTCGGTTTGCGACCTGCTCCTCGGATTTTCACGAGAGTTGTGGCGTCAGTCATGCTGTTGGATCATATGCAGATTCTGATCAGCACGACTCTAGATCTCGGATTTCTCATAAATTGGGAGAAATCAGAATTCTTTCCGACTCGCACGCCGTCTTACCTAGGTGCTCAGCTGGACATTCGTCATCAGCTGGCTCGTCCCAGTCTCGACAGGGTCGAGACGATAGTCAGGACTGCTCGGTCTCTGAGATGTGCACGTCGGGTGAAAGCCGAGGTTTTCTCTCCAGTCTAGTCGGCATGCTTCCAGATTGTCGACTATTGATGAGTCCCTTCCAACTCTTTCTGTTGGAGTTTTATCAGCCGAGCGTGAGTTCTTTTTTGTCATGGATCCCCCTGTTGTCCAGAATCAAGGGTCTTCTAGGTCCTTGGCTTCGTCGTTCCTTCTTCCTTCAGGGCAAACGCTTCCGAGTTCCTCTCCCTTCCGTGACCGTCACCACGGACGCGTCGCTGTTGGTTTGGGGGGGTCATTGCCAGGGGTCAATGATTTCAGGAGACTGGAGTCATCTGGAATTTCTGCCCCACATCAATGTGTTGGAACTCATGGGAGTGTTTGCTTCGCTTCGTCACTTCCGTGCTCGTCTGGTGGGTCGTTCGGTTCTGATTCTTACGGACAGCGTATCGGTGATGGTGTACATCACCAGACAGGGAGGCACTCATTCTGTGGCTCTGAACGAGTTGGCCTCTCAACTCTGGGCGTGGTGCAAGGGGGCGAGGGTGCTCCCGATTGCATCACATATCCCGGGCGAAGAGAATATCTTAGCGGACTTTCTCTCCAGAGGCAAGTGCCTTCCCTCAGAGTGGACTCTGTCTCCGACTGTCTTCAGGCAACTGGGGAGTGTGTTCGGTGTTCTCGACATCGATCTCTTCGCAACTTCGTTCGACCATCGTTTTCTTCGATTTTCTCGAGAGTCCGGGGACCAGGAGCTTTTGCTCTGGACGCTTTCGCGATCCCGTGGAGGGATGGAGGGCTTACGCCTTTCCTCCGTTCGCGTTGTTTCCCCGTGTGCTCTGGAAGATCAGGGAAGATCAAGCGATGATGATTCTCATAGCTCCTTGGTGGCCGGCGAGGTCGTGGTTTCAGGACCTCCTGACCCTCCTGGTGGGGACTCCGTGGTCGTTGCCGTGTCATCCGGATCTGGTGTCGCAACCTCTGTCTGGTATTCTACACCAGCGGCCGGAAATCCTCCGTCTGACCGCTTGGCGGTTTTCGGGATGAGGGCTCGTTTGTCAGGTTTCTCCGAACGTGCTGCACAATTTCTAGTCCAGAGTAGACGAGAGTCGGCCAGGACGGTTTACAACTCCTGGTTGGATGCTTTTCACACTTGGTGTGAGGAGGTGGGCGTCGCCCCTAGAGAGGCGTCTTTACCTTCTATTGCTGACTTTCTGATCTCTTTGTATGACAAGGGGAGAGCTCTGTCAACGATTTGTGGCTATCGGTCTGCTATCTTCGGTTTCTTTTGCTCCTCAGCTAGCGGCTCTTTTGAAGTTTTTCTTCCTTAAGAGACCCTTCTTCAGACCTCTGACGCCAGTGTGGAGTTTACCCAAGGTTTTGGCACTCCCTTCGAACCGCTGTGTTCTGCGACGCTTCTGCTTACTACGGTCAAGACGGTTTTTCTCATGGCAATCACTTCTGGTCAGCGTAGGAGCTCGCTTCATACCCTTTCAGCTGCCCCTGGGCATATCCGCTGGGAAGGACGTGGGGTTCGTTTGATTCCCAAGGCTTCTTTTATTGCTTAGAATCAGTCTGACACGTCGGGTTCAGTGGAAGTGGTGCTTCATCCCTTGTCGGATTTTTCTTCGGTCTTCGGGGACGGACTGTGGTGTCCCTTTCGCGCCCTCAAATGGTATCTTTACAAGACGAAGCCTTTTCGCAAGTCGGATCTGCTCTTTCTGGTTTCTCGAGAGCCACTTTCGGCGGCATCTCGGGATACGATCTCCAGGTGGTTAGTCTTGGCTATCAAGGCTGCGGGTCCTGAGGCCTTGACGCCTGGCAGGGCTCCTCGTGCCCATGATACTCACAGTGTCAGTACGTCTTGGGCTCTTTTCATCGGAGTTTCAGTTCAAGATATCTGTAAAGCAGCTTTTTGGAAGTCTCCAAGTTCTTTTTCTGTTTTTTACCTCAAAGATGTGCCCGCGGGCGAACGAGCCTTTGTGGTCGCTTCTCTGAAGGCGGCTTCGTCGTCTATTTCTCATTTGAATTGATAAGTTTGCTTGGTTTTTACCACCCGGCGTTAATCTGTGCTGGTCTTTAGCAAAGTAGAATAGGTAGATACGTTGATTTATTGATGTAAATCATGAAAATCAGTATTGATTTTATTATTTACGATATAAATCTACGTATCTACCTATTTTCCCTCCCTCCATCCCCAGCGCCTTTACCAAGGTGTATCCTAGGGAACTCGTGATAAGAGGAAGAGGTTACGTTGGCGGCGCTCGGACGCAAGGGTCACGGAGGGCGCCTTTGGGCGGGGGGGTATGAGCAATTTGGCGATGTGTTTTAAGTTTCGGTTATGCAATGTTGAGGTGCAACAATAGCAAAGTAGAATAGGTAGATACGTAGATTTATATCGTAAATAATAAAATCAATACTGATTTTCATGATTATGGGCATATCCCCTTTTCATACATTGAATATCTTCCCCCAGTATGAGGTGTTCAACATTTTGTAAATATGCATTTTATGGTAATAGATATTGCACTTGCAAGATTGGCAAATAAAGCAAAATGCAGAATATGAAATTAGTTAAATCACAATAAATTATTGCAGGATTAAGTATGATTAAATGTATCACTTGAAGATGACTAGTTATTTCTGTGTCACAAATTAGGATGCTGTTTAATGTGTAGTGTAGACCATGCATGAGATAGTGTCTGAATGTGTAGACTATTAGCTGCCTGCTTTGCTAGTGATATGAGGCCTTCTTCCGTCTATTCATAATTACAAAATGAGGGCTCTTACTTTGTTCATCTCTCCGTCCCTGTTGTGCATGGAATAATAATAACTAAATATTGACTACCCTGATCTCATTGAGTACATTACTACCCAAATGGCTGACGATAGGTCAATAGTCTGTCAACTATGCAACCGTGCATTCTTATATATGATTGGCTCTCGACATATGATATAGGCCTGCTATTGGTGTGTTTGGTTTATTTATCATCTTCTTCTAGCTAGAAAGATGTTGGCTCTATGTGTTCACTATGTTTAATAGTCATTTCTATTCTAGCTCTTACTGGGAAATATATGTATACTAATTTACAGTTCTATGTTTTCCTATAAAGCATATATATGATTGGTTATATGTATATATGATTTATACATGATTCTATTGCCATTAGATATATGGGTAATAGGAGTATCTTTATGTAATATTTCACATATAGTAATGATGAAAAAAAAATGTGTTTGTGGCCTACATACATTGTATGTGATATTCACAACATATATCATCTGGTGAGAACCTGAGGATGTTAATTTTCATACTTTTACAGAGATTACTTGACCTTCATGGCTCTTCAAAGTCAATGTCATTGTACACATTAAATATCTATTTTCTAATTTGGATATTGAGGTTTTTGCTAACGCCCTTTTGGCTTACAGCAGATAATATGCTAGTTCAAATCGTCCCCAGGTTATCATGCATCAAATATTACATTTGTTCATTCAGATTTTTTTTCTCCATCAGTGAAACCTTTACCTGAAAATCTGCCCTGTATGTGACCTTTACTGATAAATATTCTCATTGAATAATGTTGGAGGTTGGTTGGTTGGTTCATTTTACGTGACTGCTAAGAAAGCATGTGTACCGGTATGCTTGTAAGTAAGCAAACAGGGGACCAACAACATTAGGTCCTCTCCAAGAGACTTGATAATAAGGATTACCAAAAGGCACTAGAGCATCAAATTGGTTTCAAACCTGGGACCTCCCGATTACGAGACCACTGCTCTACCACTGAGCCACCACGCCTCACTCAGAATAATATGGCAACTTCTCTCTTCCTATCGATGCAATTGAAGGTGGTAAATGTTAACATTGATCTGTGGTAGAAGGCATAGCGCCAGACCAAGTGAACGCTGATATTTCGAGATGGTTTGGTAAACCATACCGCGCTTTGGAATCGACATCCTCGTTTGCGTTCGTAATGGAGGGAGTAATCATTCGCGTCAATATTTATCTACTTCCCGACTTCTCCTCCCCTACTGAGGCGGCGAACGGCGTCGCTCCACGCAGATTCAGCTCGTAAAATATGTTTTGAATTTTATTGAGAATTTGGATTGAGATGTATTGAAGGCCCTTGTTGGGTTGGATGTATGTCAATGGATGCACTTCTGAGAGGGTAGTTTGTGAGGCATTTATGATTGCTTTCATACCTCCATAGAGACGCAGGATATAGCAAGCGCTTTGGAATTTACATACTGTATTCTAGGAATACTGATCGATATTCACACTCTTCTATCATTTAGTGAATCTATACTTTCTAACTGCCTCTTTGTGAATCTTCTTTTTTTCCATTTTCTCTTGAGGCACTTTGTTACACTGAAAAAGGAAACGTTTGTTTGAAAAGGAGTGGTTTTTAGAATGTGAATATGACATTTTGTGAAAGTGTATCTTAGAATAGAACCAATGAAATTCCTGTGTTATCCTAATTTTCTATGAAGATATTCATCATATGAAGTCAGCATCATTTGTTTTACCAAATCTGTCTTAAAACATAAGAAAAAAAAAGGTTGCTATCACACTTTAGTATTAATCTTGCAAATGTCTAGCACCATTTGATTTGATTTGTAAATGATGTTATTGATAGAGATACCGGTATGAAGCAACAACTGTAATTAAACATATTTAATGAATAAATAAAAATGATGCGTAGCCTATATGGAGCCAGAAAGGCATGGAGTCCCATACTTTAACACAGACAGAATGTTCTATGCTTAATGCATTAACATTACAAAACAAAACAAGAGCACAAAATAAGGAGAAAGTGGACTGAATTAGTTAGACTAATCCAGACAGGTAACTTAAAACTGTTCCAACTCGGCTACAAATTAGATTCTTTATTTTTTCATTTTACCTTGCCACTAAAGCACTACTGCCCCCGTTTCTGTGAGTCCAAAAAAGAGAAGGAGGAGGCCAGAATACAGAACAAACACAAGTCCCCCACAAAACTCACGCCCGACGTGACTGCCCATCGCTTTTTGTCGCCCTCGCCTGACTCGGACCTGACTACTCTTCTTTATTATGTCTTCAAGTTGGTTCTTCTTATTGAAAAACATGAACTTGAGCAGACATTGTAAATGAGGTGCGAATGTAACACATATTGAGATCACAAGCTACTCTTGTACCCTCATTCAGACCACCAGAATTCAATGTATAAATATGTACTGTATAGCCACAGTACATGATAAGTACCTCATTTTACCCAAGTTTGAATGTTGTATTATGAGAAGTTGTATATATTGAAACCCCTGTTTGAGCATCGTTCAAATGAAAACTCGACATAGGATTAGTATCTGCTCTAGTCTTTTTTTTTTTCTTTTTTTTTAATGTAAAAAATCTCTGCAGGTCCCAACATGAATCCTCCCTCCCTTGTTACTCAATCTTTATCATTAGAATATTCCATACTGTTAGAGTAATATGTCATATAACAATAATATTATATGAATGGTTTTATTTTTCCACTTTAAATCAGTGATTTGTCCTCTTTAAATCAAATAATATGTAATATAGAATCAATTCCCTGCAATAATCAGCCTTTTCACACACAGCTAAAATTCTATAAACATAATTAGTTCAAAGGTCTTTAAACTAAGCAGCTGTACATACGACATCATTCACACACAGAAATTTCGGTGCGATCGTTAATCGTTTCGTGATTAACTACTGCTCTTAAAATGCGCAGTAGTGCCATTGCGCATTGAAGGTCAGGTCATATCAAACAAAGCACACGCTCCATCCATTTTAAACACGTTTAAACCGTTCACACACAAAATGTCAAGCTCTCTAGATACAAACTTTGTATCTGCAGCCTGCTTTGAGGGGCGTATGAATGGCAACTTTGTATCTATCCGAACATCGTATAAACAATGTTCACACGGAAAATTTTCTTTAAAGCTGTTTAAAACTGTTGAGTTAAACATGTTTATACTAATCATCTCTAGATACGATGAATTTTAGCTGTGTGTGAAAAGGCTGCTTGTCCCTTTGTCACCACAGACCCTTGTACAGCTCCCCCTCCCCTCTGACCCACTAAAGTCAAACCTAAATCCTAAAGGTCCTTGTCATAATAAATCCCAAAATGATTCTGTTTATTCACTCAATCAAATAATAGTTTATAGATTTCCATCTATTGTATTTTTTGTAATAATTGGTCATTAAAGCAGGGGTCATAAATGCTCTAATGGCCTTCACACCATCAAAAGGTTTGTTAAAAAAAGTAGTTTTCACAAAATATCTATGATTTATAACTAATAACACTTTTCAGGCTTTGAAAATCAGAAATCAATTCTCGTTAATCGTTTAAGTTCCAGCCTGTTGGTAAAGAGGTGTCAAGATATATAAGGGTCACTTCTATTGTGCTTTTGTATTTTATGTTTTCATTTTACAAAAGCTGTAAAGATATATTTCTTTCTTTGTATACTTTTGTAAGGTAAAGGTATTGACCTCTGGTAGCTCCAATGTTTTTTTTTTTTTTTTTAAAGTCAGTTTTGGTAAATTTTGCTACCATGCGTCACTTCTAAAAATAGGCAGTTAATAAAAATTTGAACAACTACAGGTTTCCGCCAAATGATCACCAGCACATTGGTATTTTCTTTTAAAATACTGTACCTTGAGAATTAAGTGTTAGTATGTTGAAACTTAAGAGATCAATTAACAATCCTTTTAAAATGTTATTATATTTTTTAGCTGAAAATAACTTTGGTACACCTACATTTCATATCACACTCAAGATATCTTTAATTTACTCTTTAAGAACCAGCTAATTATAATCATTATGGTTTCATTAATATCCTCCTTTTTTCAAACATTTTCTAACTTCAAAAAATTGTTTGCCATTCTTATCCCTAAGTGTGAAACCATTGAATATCTATGGATAACTGTATCAACCTGTTTGAGAAGTTGATTATGTCTTCATGATCAGGGAGCATAGATGACATTCCTGTTTGATGAATGTTAATACAATAACATTTGATACTGGAGTAGTCTGAAGAGGGTTGTCACACTTTAAAGGCATCACCGAGTTCTGTTAAAAGTGATAACTTCATTTATGACATAAAAATGGCTAGAATACCTCTGAATTGCATTTCAAGCAGTCTTATTGGCATTTTGGACCTGCAGATTTACACACAACTATGTATAAAAAAATATGTTGGAAATGAATACACTGAAGAACACTTACATATACGGGACTATATGATATATTTAGACAGGTTTGATCATTTTGGATTCCCATCAATACATACTCAATACTTACTCTTAATCTTTTTTGTATCAATTGTATTTGGTGAAATATTTATTTGTAAATTCCACCATCATCAGCATAGACTTTTTTTAGTGTTGGATACTGTGAGAATATTATTTTTCTCAATGATGGAAGTTGGGACTACCTTTAAAAAGAAGTGTTCCTGCTTTACTTTCCTGACCATAAATCACGTTTACGACTCTCCAATCACAACACCCAAGGGCCATTTAAGTCAACTCATCTAAACAGGCGTTGAAAGACATAGCTGGCGAGTGATGTCATTAGCACAGAGGCTTCCCATTGGTCGGTTGAGGTGTCAGAAGGGCAAGATGTCTCTTAACTTTTTTCAAGATATCCATTGTTTTTGTGTTTACTGAGAATTTGTTTTTGCAAAAGGGTATGAAGGAATGGGAGGGCTAGGAGGTTTTGATGGTAAATATTTTGGAAGGATAAAAAGTTTTGTGGAGTTGAGGTTGTGTTTTAGATAGGTTTGTATATGGTTGGAATGATTGATGTGAGAACTACTTGAAAGAGAACTTGAGGTTGCAAGGGATTGTGAGGTTGAGGAGAGGAGAGGAATGGGGAGAAGATGATGATATATTAGAGAGGGAGAGAGAGAGGGGAGAGAAAGGGAGAGAGAGAGAGAGAGACATATAGAGATAAAGAGAGAGGTGGACAGGCAGGCAGAGACAAACACAGAGAGACAGATAGACAGAGAGCAAGAGACAGACAGACAGATAGACATACAGGCAGAGAGATATTAAGAGAGAGAGAGAGAGGGGGGGGGGGGGAGAAGGGGGGGGGGGGGTTGAAACAAAATATAAATGATATTAGTGGCAAAAATCTAAAAACATTTGTCATTTAGTTATTTATGTATTCCTAGGAACATACTGGAATTAAATCCAATTGTAATCTTTCATTTGCTATCCTGTCAAGATAATCATGCATGATATAAAGAAATGTATTAAGTGAACATACAAAATATTGAATCAAATTCTTGTTTAAGTTGTTTTCACTAATTATTTCTTTCTCTCTTTTTTTTTCCTCCTCCATGTTCTTCGGATTTGGTGTTAACTTCATTCCTTGCTTTGCAACTACAGGTAAGATATCCAGTTTTCTTGTTTTCGTTTTAAGAAAAGAAAATCTACTTGATTTTATCAAAACAAGTTTTACTTCATTCTGTGTGCCATGCAGCCCGCATAGCTTCTTATGACTTTCGTGTTTGTGTAAGATAAACACAAAAAGTCATCAAATAACATGATATCTTTAAAAAGATGTTATTCAATTGTGGCTTCAACAAATGAACAAGAAATGGAGAAGGGCATTCCAGCTCCACCCTTTGCCCCTCCAGTGGAAATGCTAAATAAGGAGGTTTCTTTCATGAACTCTCTGTATTCATGTACAATGATTCCTCAAAAGATTTGTTACTTTGTATAGCATTTAGCAGCACATGTATGAAATCATAGAAGGAAAAAGTTTGTTATCTCATTGCCTATCAAAACTTAGTTGGAATGAAATTATTCCGGAGTTTACAGGTTAATGTTCAACAGAGGATGGATGGGGAGGTGGGGGAGAAGGGGGAAGGGAAGAAGTGGATTCCAAGACATCGTTCTCCAATCTCTTCACAACTGTCATCATCACCCATTTGTAGAAAGTGTTAGAAACTCTAGATTCACTCAAAAAATATACAAACATGGCATCATTCCTCTCCAAATATTTTGAATGCTCGCTCACACTTTGAGTGCGAGTGCCAATGATGATCTAATCCAATAAACGTTTTCATATTTTTGTGGGCTCAGCTTTCATCCATGATCCTGTGACATACCGTAAACACTTGAACAATGTGAAGCCTCTTTAGGAATCACTGGATTAACCTTTTCAATGTCAGCACTTATAAGCCGCATTGTAAATTAGACCATTTCATTTTAGTTAAAGTTACTGTGTGATATTGTAATATAAACACATTAAATGTAGTACAGTGCGTTTTAGGGCTATAATAACAAATCTAAAAACCCAAAAGAATCAAATATGTATTTAAATGATGTTATTCAATATTTTGGTAGTCATAAAAGTAATTGATTTGGCCTCAACATGTTAGCCGAAAAACATCCCCTATTAATTTTACTACAGGAGAAGTTATTGTGCATTTTGACTCTTTTACGATTTCAATTTGTAACAAGGTATGTTTTAGAAATCATCACCAGATAAGTAATTATACAGGATTCAATAACATTGGCTTTAAATCTTTCTTTTGATGGCATCTCTAGAAAAAAGGACTATACAATACAATAGGGGATTTATAGGTCTGTTTTCTAATGATTATCAGTACTAATAATTAAACAATTAAATTATAAAAGGGCAGGGGTGGCTTGACCCAGGTCATCCAAAGTGGCTTTTAAAAAAAGAACTATACAATACAATAGGAGAACCAAAAGTAAGTTTTCTAATGATTATCAGTACTAATATTTAAACACTTGAATTATAAACAGGGCAGCTAGGGGTGGCTTGACCCAGGTCATCCGGTGTGGCTACGCCCTTCCTCCCTTCCATTGAAGGGCATAGATCTGTCTACTGTATTAGTATGCAGATGTCAGCAAGAGCCATTGTCCGAAACTCAACACGTTTCGCCTCATCTGCTCCAGGGTGCTAGTTACATCCTTTAGGATGCCAGCGAGGGCCCTGGAGAGAGCGCTGAGAGGCTGCTGGTGATAGAGAGAACGAGTGATGGGTCGTGGGAGGGAGGTATGCAGAACAGAGAGGTTGGTAGAGAGATAGATGACAGGGTGTTGGTGTGAAGGAAAGACATAGATATAGAGATGAATAGGATTGCTATAAAAAATGAGTCAGAGAGAGCTATTTTTTGATAGATTTTGGAAAGTAAGAAGAGAGAGAGAAAAAGAAAGTTGGAGAGAAGAAAAGAGAGTGAGAGATAACGTCAGAGAAAGAGGGAGACAGAGACAGACAGACAGACAGACAGACAGACAGACAGACAGAGAGAGAGAGAGAGAGAGAGAGAGAGAGAGAGAGACAGATAGATGAAATATCAGACAGTGATACAAGATGGAGGCAGGGGTGGAGAAATGGGAAGAAACCTTTTTTTTTCGAAAGAGAGAGAGAGAGAGAGAGGGAGAGGGGGGGGGGGGGGACAGGGTTAAGGAAAGAATACTGGAGGGAAGTACAGGAGAGAGAGAGAGGGAAATAGTTTTTTTGCAGAAAGTAGTTTCACTTGTAAAAATTGTGACAAATGATTTGCACTTTGAGATACTATGACCTGGTATTTCAGCCTATAAATCACTACCACAACAGACTAGAGCAAAAACACCTGGGATAGTACACCAGGGTGTAGTACATGTGTGTTTAGGGAAGGAGGGGGTGAGTTTCACTGTCCACAGGTATCTGCCCCACCTCCCCACCTCCGTCACCCCGTCAGTGAATGTTCATCTAGAATGGTTATTAGCAAAGGCAGAGACAGTCCTGGTATAGATGTCTTATCTCAGTCAAAGTTGATGTGAAGATATAGCGGATAAAACATTCTGAAAATGTATATCACTTACAATGAATAGAAATAAATGTATGGAGAGAGGGAGGGGGTAGAGAACGAAAGACAGAGTGAGAGAGAGAGAGAGAGAGAGAGAGAGAGGGGGGAGGGAGAGAGAGAGAGAGACAAAGAGAGAGAGAGAGAGAGTATGTGGGGGGGGGGGGTGTATAACAAAGGGGCAAACTGCAGTATAATGGAGCCAAATATAAATGGAAGAGATGAATTCTTGAAGTCCAAGGTTAGAATGTCGATGCGTTGAGAGTGGTATCCAGATGTTGCATACCATAGGATCACTGACCTTATGACTTGTGTTTATTATCTTTCTTTCATTGTTTTCAATCAACTCTCTCTCTCTCTATCTCTCTCTCTCTCTCTCCCTCTCTCTGTATCAATCCCCTTTCTCATTCCACTTGTTCTATCTTTTTTAATCTGTGATTTTCTATTGGTCAATATCTTTACTTTTTCAATTCCTTGAAAACACTTTGTAGGTTTTTCATCACTTTCTGTATTTCTTTGCTTTCTATATTCCTTAATATCTCTTTTTTCCACTTTCTATATATCTTTTAATTCATGTCTCTCCTTTCAAAGTTGTTTAAATCTTACATCTCTCCCCTTTCCTTTTTCTTTTCTCTCCTTGTAATAAGATCATTTGTATGAAAGCAGAAATATAAGATTAAGAGAATGGTGAAAGTTGACATAAATCGGACCAATAATAATAATGCAATGAACGTTTTGAATATGAGATCAATAACTTTATGCGAATCTCAAATTGGCAGTTTGGTCAGTGGATTGTGACATAGTTGTGGATACCTTGCCTGTTTGCAGTGTACACAAATATAATGATTTCTATGTTTCTCCCTAAGCAATTTCCTTTGGGGCACTACTCAAAATATGTTATGAATTGCATATTATTACAGGTCCTCTAAGGAGAAAATTCCCTTAAAGGATATGAGTTAACATCCTTCTGGCTGTGACCAACTCTTCATTTTGAAATATCAGCCTTAACTTGGCTTTCCGAAGATGGAGACATTTCCAAGGGGACGTACACAGAGTACAAGAATCGATATCTCCACATCACAGAACCACCAGATAATCACATAATCTGTCTACCAAAGTACAGCTGGTCCTACAGGCCTATGTTATCATGATACCCCTTGTATCATATCAACTCCTGTAAGATAGATCTAGCTTTCATATCTCTGCCCTGCTCCAGGCAATCAAACTTGTCAATATTCTCTCATCCTCCTGTGCCACCATGTTGTTAAAGAAACGGGCAAGAAGGAGAAAGTCACGTTTCCAAGTCGATATGTCCAAAAGTTGCAAACGTTGTTTCTCATTATTTATATCTACTGCTTTTACTCAGCCTAAGTCACGTCGCCATTGGAGACCTAAATTGATACTTTTCAAATAGATCAAAGATAACTAAAATTTACGCACCGGGTAGGCTATATTTACATCAAGACCAATGCACTAAAACATATTTTGCTTGGGTTCTCAACAAAGCTTCATAACATTTAGGCCTGTAAAGAATGATGATAAGTTTAAAGTTCCCTTTTCTATTATTTAGATGGCACAGGAATCATAGATAGCATCATATAGAAATGAGCCATTTGAAAGGACTTTTATACCATTGTGATCATTCATGTAATCTTGCTTTTCATCATCTGCTTTAAGATTTAATTCCAGCATATAGCTTTAAAAGTGTTTAATTTCAAATATAAATACTTGTAGTACCCATGCATATAGGTACAACCAGAGAGGATTGTCTACACATCCCTGGTACAGCTTACTGAAAGACCAGAAACTTTTGCATGCATGAACTTTCTTAAATTTAGAGAGTAGTCAATATTCACAAAGTTTCATGCTGCAAGATATTGGAGTCACCCTTTTATTATAACACAAATGTTGAAAAATTGCTAAAATTCAGTGCCACAAATATGACTGTCATTTTAGTATTCTGGTTTGATTGTAGTTTGCATGTGAAGAAGAATCCTAGTCAACATGCCAGGGATGAAATTTTGTAAGGTAATACCACTAGGTTTATATCAACATACATCTTCTTACTAGTTTCAAGTTCATATAAGCACAGCAGTGATTTAATTTAGGTCATCTTCTTCCAAATCCATTTTCATCAACCTCTTCAAACCATCTTAATAACCTCTACTTTCCTGTGTTATTATTGGATTCGTTTGTGATATCCACTAAGCAAAGGAGATTGGATAAGTTTCTTATTTTATGTTGAAAGTTTTCTTTCCAAAGATTCATTAGTATTGAGTAGGTTAAAAGTCATCTAAATCATTTTACTGGCTAATTCTTTATCTCTCCTGACATATATGTGGATACATCTTCCGTTTGTTTTCATCCCGGCTTCATTTTTATCTAGTGCCTTTATGGATGATGCTTTTAAAGTCATCATCCTGTATAACTGTCAGAGTGGTTTCTAAATATGATTTTAATGGGACGGTCTCTGTCTGGCGCATCAAGATTCATGAGTACTAAATCAAGTCTGCTGTCGTCAACAAAATGGCACGGAAGTCACTCTGTATTAACTCTCTGCTTTTCAGAAACCATGGCTTCTTTGGTCGGGATAGATAACAATTGTTTGTGTGTTTTAACAAAGTGTTAGCTAACTTTCTAATGATGGCAAAAGCCTTAGGATAGAATTTGTTTCCCTCTCTTCTCTTCTAGACTATTTTGTGGCTGTTACCATATTTAATTGTCATAGTTTTAGTGACGTAGTTAATGATATTGGTCTTCCTCTAGGAAACCTATTTTTTAGACTCTATTTGGTCTGTTGGATTTGTTTCTGCAATGTTGTTTGTTTGTTTGTTTTATGTGTATGCTAATGTAAGTAAATGTATGAATGCTAAGTAAGCAGGGGGACTTATAAGGCCTCTCAGATGGACCTGGTAATGAGGATTAATGCCTAACCAAAGGGCACTAGCGCATCGACTTGGTCTCGAACCTTGGACCTCCCGGTTACGAGACGACGGCTCTTCCACTGAGCCATCGTGCCTCCATACAAACAGCATATAGGGCATCACCTTTAGACGTGCTGAACGTTGTAGCTATAAACGGTGAAAGTTTAGAGAGGGCACCTGCTCTTCTGTATGTCTATAGCTGATAAAGCCAACTTAAACCAATTCTAGTCACTACCTATGCTGCAAATAGACTTGGCCTTTATCGGCCTCTCTTTCTTCAATCTTTACGTCTGCTTCATGGGCCTGCATAGACATTGGCTGTGAAAATTTACATGCCTAGCCACTTATGCATGCATTGCTGTAGCTTTTCCCCGTGAACGACCTTCAATTCTTGTCTTCACGCAGGAGTTTAGAGAGAGAGAGAGAGCGTTGCTTAAGGATCTGCGTGTGTGAGTGCATCTTGTGAGGTGAGATGCTGGTGGGGGGGGGGGGGGGGGGGGGGTGGCGTACTTTTTTTTGCTCTTGTATCTCTTTCCTTCTCTCTCCATCTCTCCATTTTTGTGGAGGGAACACATTTTGCCCCCTCCAAACTCTAGCGCAAATATTTGCACGCGTCTGCTCTGTAAACAGACTCTCTGTTTGTGCGATGTGATTGTTGGTCGATTTCCGTGCCGTATTGACCGCGGGAATAGCGGAAGGATGGGAGGAAAGAGTATCTCAATTCTTGTAGCGAGCGAGGGGAGCGAGGGAAACGAGAGACAGAGGAGAGGAAGGGAAGGAACGTGACCGAGCCTCGTAACGTGCCAATGATGATGAACTTGGTGGTATGATGGGTATTAAGAGAACAAGCGAAGGCAGTCGTGTAACTTAGGAGGCTTAACCCTTTCAATCCCATATTTTCATATAGGATCTTACAATCAGAACCAGATTGTTACAGAAGATTAGATCATGCCCGTAAAACACCTTTTGATTAGAAAATCAAAAGTGAAAACGTATGAATACGCCAATGGATCTCGTCTTTCTGTGTCATCATAATTGTCACTATGGTCTTTGTGGGAGCAAGAGAATACTTTCCTGTCAGATATTCTCATCTTCCACTCATTAAAACAATATGCTCACGTTATATGTTACGGTTATTTCCTTATATGCTTGTTTCACAACCTTATATTTAATAACGGGCACCTTAAATTCAAAGATGATACCAATAATGTTGTTTTGCCTTCAAGTCCAAAAGTGATATATGTGCTCTTAAATTTTTCAAGGGCCCTGGTGTGAATTGAAGTACCGGTAAAAGGGTGTGATTTGTAGGGAAATGTAGTTCTTAGATTAGAAAAGTGCAAAAACATCTTTGTCATTTTAGCTAATGAATCGCATTCAGAATATCATAGAATCTCACATTTTGGGACACGACATCCAATGTAATCCTTCTTATGCTTAAGCGTATGTACTCCATTCCTGAATTTTTCAGGCACGCTTTTCTTCTCTAAAAATTCTTTACATGCTAGAACTTGGTATCTCTAAACTATTGTCTACCGGTAAGATCCTTTCTACCAAATCACTATTTTTCAGCAACATATGCCTATTATTTGGGGGAAGGATTTCAGTACAAATGAATGATTCAAGAATTGTATCAATTTGAAATGTTTCTCTGTATTCATATCTATGGTCTCGACTGCTTGTTAGAAGTACAATATCTAAAGTAACTAAACACAAATCTCTCCATCATATTCATCCTGCGAGTTCAGATACAAAAGGTTTTATATAGGTTTACATTCAGTGTTGCCCTTTCTCGCTCTCGGCAGTCGGAAAAAAAAAGAGAGACTAAAATAAAGATGATTTTCCTCTTGAAAGCCATCATTTCCTGGACTGAGTAATGTATAGATGGATTACCATGGCAACCAGACATGATGCATTCCAGCACTGACACCAGGAGGACAGTATTGGTTGTTGGGTATAATTACTAGCTTCATCATGTTAATGATGCCTCTATTAAATTGACTTGCAAATGCTGTAACCTTCAGTGAATTTTGGATTTAATTGAAAGACTCAAGGTTGATTTGGCACATTGGTTAATGCTAAATGTCACCATGCCCCTCTATACGATTATATCGAGGGGCGATTCCATGGTAGAACTTGAACAATTCTGAATACTTCCAATTTGCATTTTGTTGGCAACCAATGTAGTGATATTTTAGTTTAGTACCTAAAGCAACAAAATAAAAATTAATTTTCCATACCATGGTGTCTCTTTAGGGAGGAAATACTGGAAAATTGATATTTTGTATATATTACCGGTATATCAAATTTTTCCATACTTTTTTAAATACAAAATATATG